>CAMPDV010003385.1:0-48391 GCA_946699065.1 Loxodes magnus | reverse complement strand
ACTCACTCTGGTATTAAAATTTCGTATTCTCACTCCAAAACATAAATAAAACAAGGTTTTTTTTTACTTTAAAAATTACACAACTATTTTTCATACATTGTTAACTCACTCTGGTATTAAAATTTCGTATTCTCACTCCAAAACATCTATAAAACAATGTTTTTTTTTACTTTAAAAATTACACAACTATTTTTCATACATTGTTAACTCACTCTGGTATTAAAATTTCGTATTCTCACTCCAAAACATAAATAAAACAAGGTTTTTTTTTTACTTTAAAAATTACACAACTATTTTTCATACATTGTTAACTCACTCTGGTATTAAAATTTCGTATTCTTACTTCAAAACATCTATAAAACAATGTTTTTTTTTACTTTAAAAATTACACAACTATTTTTCATACATTGTTAACTCACTCTGGTATTAAAATTTCGTATTCTCACTCCAAAACATAACAAAAACAATGTTTTTTTTTTACTTTAAAAATTACACAACTATTTTTCATACATTGTTAACTCACTCTGGTATTAAAATTTCGTATTCTCACTCCAAAACATAACAAAAACAATGTTTTTTTTTTACTTTAAAAATTACACAACTATTTTTCATACATTGTTAACTCACTCTGGTATTAAAATTTCGTATTCTCACTCCAAAACATCTATAAAACAATGTTTTTTTTTACTTTAAAAATTACACAACTATTTTTCATACATTGTTAACTCACTCTGGTATTAAAATTTCGTATTCTCACTCCAAAACATAACAAAAACAATGTTTTTTTTTACTTTAAAAATTACACAACTATTTTTCATACATTGTTAACTCACTCTGGTATTAAAATTTCGTATTCTCACTTCAAAACATCTATAAAACAATGTTTTTTTTTACTTTAAAAATTACACAACTATTTTTCATACATTGTTAACTCACTCTGGTATTAAAATTTCGTATTCTCACTCCAAAACATCTATAAAACAATGTTTTTTTTTACTTTAAAAATTACACAACTATTTTTCATACATTGTTAACTCACTCTGGTATTAAAATTTCGTATTCTCACTCCAAAACATCTATAAAACAATGTTTTTTTTTACTTTAAAAATTACACAACTATTTTTCATACATTGTTAACTCACTCTGGTATTAAAATTTCGTATTCTCACTCCAAAACATAACAAAAACAATGTTTTTTTTTTACTTTAAAAATTACACAACTATTTTTCATACATTGTTAACTCACTCTGGTATTAAAATTTCGTATTCTCACTTCAAAACATCTATAAAACAATGTTTTTTTTTACTTTAAAAATTACACAACTATTTTTCATACATTGTTAACTCACTCTGGTATTAAAATTTCGTATTCTTACTTCAAAACATAAATAAAACAAGGTTTTTTTTTTACTTTAAAAATTACACAACTATTTTTCATACATTGTTAACTCACTCTGGTATTAAAATTTCGTATTCTTACTTCAAAACATCTATAAAACAATGTTTTTTTTTACTTTAAAAATTACACAACTATTTTTCATACATTGTTAACTCACTCTGGTATTAAAATTTCGTATTCTTACTCCAAAACATAACAAAAACAATGTTTTTTTTTACTTTAAAAATTACACAACTATTTTTCATACATTGTTAACTCACTCTGGTATTAAAATTTCGTATTCTTACTCCAAAACATAACAAAAACAATGTTTTTTTTTACTTTAAAAATTACACAACTATTTTTCATACATTGTTAACTCACTCTGGTATTAAAATTTCGTATTCTCACTCCAAAACATAACAAAAACAATGTTTTTTTTTACTTTAAAAATTACACAACTATTTTTCATACATTGTTAACTCACTCTGGTATTAAAATTTCGTATTCTCACTTCAAAACATCTATAAAACAATGTTTTTTTTTACTTTAAAAATTACACAACTATTTTTCATACATTGTTAACTCACTCTGGTATTAAAATTTCGTATTCTCACTCCAAAACATAAATAAAACAAGGTTTTTTTTTACTTTAAAAATTACACAACTATTTTTCATACATTGTTAACTCACTCTGGTATTAAAATTTCGTATTCTTACTCCAAAACATAAATAAAACAAGGTTTTTTTTTACTTTAAAAATTACACAACTATTTTTCATACATTGTTAACTCACTCTGGTATTAAAATTTCGTATTCTCACTCCAAAACATCTATAAAACAAGGTTTTTTTTTACTTTAAAAATTACACAACTATTTTTCATACATTGTTAACTCACTCTGGTATTAAAATTTCGTATTCTCACTCCAAAACATAACAAAAACAATGTTTTTTTTTACTTTAAAAATTACACAACTATTTTTCATACATTGTTAACTCACTCTGGTATTAAAATTTCGTATTCTCACTCCAAAACATCTATAAAACAATGTTTTTTTTTTACTTTAAAAATTACACAACTATTTTTCATACATTGTTAACTCACTCTGGTATTAAAATTTCGTATTCTCACTCCAAAACATCTATAAAACAATGTTTTTTTTTACTTTAAAAATTACACAACTATTTTTCATACATTGTTAACTCACTCTGGTATTAAAATTTCGTATTCTCACTTCAAAACATCTATAAAACAATGTTTTTTTTTACTTTAAAAATTACACAACTATTTTTCATACATTGTTAACTCACTCTGGTATTAAAATTTCGTATTCTCACTCCAAAACATAAATAAAACAAGGTTTTTTTTTACTTTAAAAATTACACAACTATTTTTCATACATTGTTAACTCACTCTGGTATTAAAATTTCGTATTCTCACTCCAAAACATCTATAAAACAATGTTTTTTTTTTACTTTAAAAATTACACAACTATTTTTCATACATTGTTAACTCACTCTGGTATTAAAATTTCGTATTCTCACTCCAAAACATAACAAAAACAAGGTTTTTTTTTTACTTTAAAAATTACACAACTATTTTTCATACATTGTTAACTCACTCTGGTATTAAAATTTCGTATTCTTACTTCAAAACATAAATAAAACAAGGTTTTTTTTTACTTTAAAAATTACACAACTATTTTTCATACATTGTTAACTCACTCCGGTATTAAAATTTCGTATTCTCACTTCAAAACATCTATAAAACAATGTTTTTTTTTACTTTAAAAATTACACAACTATTTTTCATACATTGTTAACTCACTCTGGTATTAAAATTTCGTATTCTCACTCCAAAACATAACAAAAACAATGTTTTTTTTTACTTTAAAAATTACACAACTATTTTTCATACATTGTTAACTCACTCTGGTATTAAAATTTCGTATTCTCACTCCAAAACATCTATAAAACAAGGTTTTTTTTTACTTTAAAAATTACACAACTATTTTTCATACATTGTTAACTCACTCTGGTATTAAAATTTCGTATTCTCACTCCAAAACATCTATAAAACAATGTTTTTTTTTACTTTAAAAATTACACAACTATTTTTCATACATTGTTAACTCACTCTGGTATTAAAATTTCGTATTCTCACTCCAAAACATAACAAAAACAATGTTTTTTTTTTACTTTAAAAATTACACAACTATTTTTCATACATTGTTAACTCACTCTGGTATTAAAATTTCGTATTCTTACTTCAAAACATAAATAAAACAAGGTTTTTTTTTTACTTTAAAAATTACACAACTATTTTTCATACATTGTTAACTCACTCTGGTATTAAAATTTCGTATTCTTACTTCAAAACATCTATAAAACAATGTTTTTTTTTACTTTAAAAATTACACAACTATTTTTCATACATTGTTAACTCACTCTGGTATTAAAATTTCGTATTCTCACTCCAAAACATCTATAAAACAATGTTTTTTTTTACTTTAAAAATTACACAACTATTTTTCATACATTGTTAACTCACTCTGGTATTAAAATTTCGTATTCTCACTCCAAAACATAAATAAAACAAGGTTTTTTTTTACTTTAAAAATTACACAACTATTTTTCATACATTGTTAACTCACTCCGGTATTAAAATTTCGTATTCTCACTTCAAAACATCTATAAAACAATGTTTTTTTTTACTTTAAAAATTACACAACTATTTTTCATACATTGTTAACTCACTCTGGTATTAAAATTTCGTATTCTCACTCCAAAACATCTATAAAACAATGTTTTTTTTTTACTTTAAAAATTACACAACTATTTTTCATACATTGTTAACTCACTCTGGTATTAAAATTTCGTATTCTCACTCCAAAACATAAATAAAACAAGGTTTTTTTTTTACTTTAAAAATTACACAACTATTTTTCATACATTGTTAACTCACTCTGGTATTAAAATTTCGTATTCTCACTCCAAAACATCTATAAAACAATGTTTTTTTTTACTTTAAAAATTACACAACTATTTTTCATACATTGTTAACTCACTCTGGTATTAAAATTTCGTATTCTCACTCCAAAACATCTATAAAACAATGTTTTTTTTTACTTTAAAAATTACACAACTATTTTTCATACATTGTTAACTCACTCTGGTATTAAAATTTCGTATTCTCACTTCAAAACATCTATAAAACAATGTTTTTTTTTACTTTAAAAATTACACAACTATTTTTCATACATTGTTAACTCACTCTGGTATTAAAATTTCGTATTCTCACTCCAAAACATCTATAAAACAATGTTTTTTTTTTACTTTAAAAATTACACAACTATTTTTCATACATTGTTAACTCACTCTGGTATTAAAATTTCGTATTCTCACTCCAAAACATAACAAAAACAATGTTTTTTTTTACTTTAAAAATTACACAACTATTTTTCATACATTGTTAACTCACTCTGGTATTAAAATTTCGTATTCTCACTCCAAAACATAACAAAAACAATGTTTTTTTTTACTTTAAAAATTACACAACTATTTTTCATACATTGTTAACTCACTCTGGTATTAAAATTTCGTATTCTCACTCCAAAACATCTATAAAACAATGTTTTTTTTTACTTTAAAAATTACACAACTATTTTTCATACATTGTTAACTCACTCTGGTATTAAAATTTCGTATTCTCACTCCAAAACATAAATAAAACAAGGTTTTTTTTACTTTAAAAAATTACACAACTATTTTTCATACATTGTTAACTCACTCCGGTATTAAAATTTCGTATTCTCACTTCAAAACATCTATAAAACAATGTTTTTTTTTTACTTTAAAAATTACACAACTATTTTTCATACATTGTTAACTCACTCTGGTATTAAAATTTCGTATTCTCACTCCAAAACATAACAAAAACAATGTTTTTTTTTACTTTAAAAATTACACAACTATTTTTCATACATTGTTAACTCACTCTGGTATTAAAATTTCGTATTCTCACTCCAAAACATCTATAAAACAAGGTTTTTTTTTACTTTAAAAATTACACAACTATTTTTCATACATTGTTAACTCACTCTGGTATTAAAATTTCGTATTCTCACTCCAAAACATAACAAAAACAATGTTTTTTTTTACTTTAAAAATTACACAACTATTTTTCATACATTGTTAACTCACTCTGGTATTAAAATTTCGTATTCTTACTTCAAAACATAAATAAAACAAGGTTTTTTTTTACTTTAAAAATTACACAACTATTTTTCATACATTGTTAACTCACTCTGGTATTAAAATTTCGTATTCTTACTTCAAAACATCTATAAAACAATGTTTTTTTTTACTTTAAAAATTACACAACTATTTTTCATACATTGTTAACTCACTCTGGTATTAAAATTTCGTATTCTCACTCCAAAACATCTATAAAACAATGTTTTTTTTTACTTTAAAAATTACACAACTATTTTTCATACATTGTTAACTCACTCTGGTATTAAAATTTCGTATTCTCACTCCAAAACATAAATAAAACAAGGTTTTTTTTTACTTTAAAAATTACACAACTATTTTTCATACATTGTTAACTCACTCCGGTATTAAAATTTCGTATTCTCACTTCAAAACATCTATAAAACAATGTTTTTTTTTACTTTAAAAATTACACAACTATTTTTCATACATTGTTAACTCACTCTGGTATTAAAATTTCGTATTCTCACTCCAAAACATCTATAAAACAATGTTTTTTTTTACTTTAAAAATTACACAACTATTTTTCATACATTGTTAACTCACTCTGGTATTAAAATTTCGTATTCTCACTCCAAAACATAAATAAAACAAGGTTTTTTTTTACTTTAAAAATTACACAACTATTTTTCATACATTGTTAACTCACTCTGGTATTAAAATTTCGTATTCTCACTCCAAAACATCTATAAAACAATGTTTTTTTTTACTTTAAAAATTACACAACTATTTTTCATACATTGTTAACTCACTCTGGTATTAAAATTTCGTATTCTCACTCCAAAACATCTATAAAACAATGTTTTTTTTTACTTTAAAAATTACACAACTATTTTTCATACATTGTTAACTCACTCTGGTATTAAAATTTCGTATTCTCACTTCAAAACATCTATAAAACAATGTTTTTTTTTTACTTTAAAAATTACACAACTATTTTTCATACATTGTTAACTCACTCTGGTATTAAAATTTCGTATTCTCACTCCAAAACATCTATAAAACAATGTTTTTTTTTACTTTAAAAATTACACAACTATTTTTCATACATTGTTAACTCACTCTGGTATTAAAATTTCGTATTCTCACTCCAAAACATAACAAAAACAATGTTTTTTTTTACTTTAAAAATTACACAACTATTTTTCATACATTGTTAACTCACTCTGGTATTAAAATTTCGTATTCTCACTCCAAAACATAACAAAAACAATGTTTTTTTTTTACTTTAAAAATTACACAACTATTTTTCATACATTTGTTAACTCACTCTGGTATTAAAATTTCGTATTCTCACTCCAAAACATCTATAAAACAATGTTTTTTTTTTACTTTAAAAATTACACAACTATTTTTCATACATTGTTAACTCACTCTGGTATTAAAATTTCGTATTCTCACTCCAAAACATAAATAAAACAAGGTTTTTTTTTACTTTAAAAATTACACAACTATTTTTCATACATTGTTAACTCACTCCGGTATTAAAATTTCGTATTCTCACTTCAAAACATCTATAAAACAATGTTTTTTTTTACTTTAAAAATTACACAACTATTTTTCATACATTGTTAACTCACTCTGGTATTAAAAATTTCGTATTCTCACTCCAAAACATAACAAAAACAATGTTTTTTTTTACTTTAAAAATTACACAACTATTTTTCATACATTGTTAACTCACTCTGGTATTAAAATTTCGTATTCTCACTCCAAAACATCTATAAAACAAGGTTTTTTTTTACTTTAAAAATTACACAACTATTTTTCATACATTGTTAACTCACTCTGGTATTAAAATTTCGTATTCTCACTCCAAAACATAACAAAAACAATGTTTTTTTTTACTTTAAAAATTACACAACTATTTTTCATACATTGTTAACTCACTCTGGTATTAAAATTTCGTATTCTCACTTCAAAACATCTATAAAAACAATGTTTTTTTTTTACTTTAAAAATTACACAACTATTTTTCATACATTGTTAACTCACTCTGGTATTAAAATTTCGTATTCTCACTCCAAAACATAACAAAAAACAATGTTTTTTTTTACTTTAAAAATTACACAACTATTTTTCATACATTGTTAACTCACTCCGGTATTAAAATTTCGTATTCTCACTTCAAAACATCTATAAAACAATGTTTTTTTTTACTTTAAAAATTACACAACTATTTTTCATACATTGTTAACTCACTCTGGTATTAAAATTTCGTATTCTCACTCCAAAACATAAATAAAACAAGGTTTTTTTTTACTTTAAAAATTACACAACTATTTTTCATACATTGTTAACTCACTCTGGTATTAAAAATTTCGTATTCTCACTCCAAAACATCTATAAAACAATGTTTTTTTTTACTTTAAAAATTTACACAACTATTTTTCATACATTGTTAACTCACTCTGGTATTAAAATTTCGTATTCTCACTTCAAAACATCTATAAAACAATGTTTTTTTTTACTTTAAAAAATTACACAACTATTTTTCATACATTGTTAACTCACTCTGGTATTAAAATTTCGTATTCTCACTCCAAAACATAAATAAAACAAGGTTTTTTTTTTACTTTAAAAATTACACAACTATTTTTCATACATTGTTAACTCACTCTGGTATTAAAATTCGTATTCTCACTCCAAAACATAACAAAAACAATGTTTTTTTTTACTTTAAAAAATTACACAACTATTTTTCATACATTGTTAACTCACTCTGGTATTAAAATTTCGTATTCTCACTCCAAAACATCTATAAAACAATGTTTTTTTTTACTTTAAAAATTACACAACTATTTTTTCATACATTGTTAACTCACTCTGGTATTAAAATTTCGTATTCTCACTCCAAAACATAACAAAAAACAATGTTTTTTTTTTACTTTAAAAATTACACAACTATTTTTCATACATTGTTAACTCACTCTGGTATTAAAATTTCGTATTCTCACATCCAAAACATAACAAAAACAATGTTTTTTTTTACTTTAAAAATTACACAACTATTTTTCATACATTGTTAACTCACTCTGGTATTAAAATTTCGTATTCTCACTCCAAAACATCTATAAAACAAGGTTTTTTTTTACTTTAAAAATTACACAACTATTTTTCATACATTGTTAACTCACTCTGGTATTAAAATTTCGTATTCTCACTCCAAAACATAACAAAAAACAATGTTTTTTTTACTTTAAAAATTACACAACTATTTTTCATACATTGTTAACTCACTCTGGTATTAAAATTTCGTATTCTCACTCCAAAACATAACAAAAACAATGTTTTTTTTTACTTTAAAAATTACACAACTATTTTTCATACATTTGTTAACTCACTCTGGTATTAAAATTTCGTATTCTCACTCCAAAACATAACAAAAACAATGTTTTTTTTTACTTTAAAAATTACACAACTATTTTTCATACATTGTTAACTCACTCTGGTATTAAAATTTCGTATTCTCACTTCAAAACATCTATAAAACAAGGTTTTTTTTTTACTTTAAAAATTACACAACTATTTTTCATACATTGTTAACTCACTCTGGTATTAAAATTTCGTATTCTTACTTCAAAACATCTATAAAACAATGTTTTTTTTACTTTAAAAATTACACAACTATTTTTCATACATTGTTAACTCACTCTGGTATTAAATTTCGTATTCTCACTCCAAAACATAACAAAAACAAGGTTTTTTTTTTACTTTAAAAATTACACAACTATTTTTCATACATTGTTAACTCACTCTGGTATTAAAATTTCGTATTCTCACTCCAAAACATAACAAAAACAATGTTTTTTTTTACTTTAAAAATTACACAACTATTTTTCATACATTGTTAACTCACTCTGGTATTAAAATTTCGTATTCTCACTCCAAAACATAAATAAAACAATGTTTTTTTTTACTTTAAAATTACACAACTATTTTTCATGACATTGTTAACTCACCTCTGGTATTAAAATTTCGTATTCTTACTTCAAAACATCTATAAAACAAATGTTTTTTTTTACTTTAAAAATTACACAACTATTTTTCATACATTGTTAACTCACTCTGGTATTAAAATTTCGTATTCTCACTCCAAAACATCTATAAAACAATGTTTTTTTTTACTTTAAAAATTACACAACTATTTTTTCATACATTGTTAACTCACTCTGGTATTAAAATTTCGTATTCTTACTCCAAAACATAACAAAAACAATGTTTTTTTTTACTTTAAAAATTACACAACTATTTTTCATACATTGTTAACTCACTCTGGTATTAAAATTTCGTATTCTCACTCCAAAACATCTATAAAACAAATGTTTTTTTTTACTTTAAAAATTACACAACTATTTTTCATACATTGTTACTCACTCTGGTATTAAAATTTCGTATTCTCACTTCAAAACATCTATAAAACAATGTTTTTTTTTACTTTAAAAATTACACAACTATTTTTCATACATTGTTAACTCACTCTGGTATTAAAATTTCGTATTCTCACTCCAAAACATAACAAAAACAATGTTTTTTTTTACTTTAAAAATTACACAACTATTTTTCATACATTGTTAACTCACTCTGGTATTAAAATTTCGTATTCTCACTCCAAAACATAAATAAAACAATGTTTTTTTTTACTTTAAAAATTACACAACTATTTTTTCATACATTGTTAACTCACTCCGGTATTAAAATTTCGTATTCTCACTTCAAAACATCTATAAAACAATGTTTTTTTTTACTTTAAAAATTACACAACTATTTTTCAAACATTGTTAACTCACTCTGGTATTAAAATTTCGTATTCTCACTCCAAAACATAAATAAAACAAGGTTTTTTTTTACTTTAAAAATTACACAACTATTTTTCATACATTGTTAACTCACTCTGGTATTAAAATTTCGTATTCTTACTTCAAAACATCTATAAAACAATGTTTTTTTTTTACTTTAAAAATTACACAACTATTTTTCATACATTGTTAACTCACTCTGGTATTAAAATTTCGTATTCTCACTCCAAAACATCTATAAAAACAATGTTTTTTTTTACTTTAAAAATTACACAACTATTTTTCATACATTGTTAACTCACTCTGGTATTAAAATTTCGTATTCTTACTCCAAAACATCTATAAAACAATGTTTTTTTTTACTTTAAAAATTACACAACTATTTTTCATACATTGTTAACTCACTCTGGTATTAAAAATTTCGTATTCTCACTCCAAAACATCTATAAAACAATGTTTTTTTTTACTTTAAAAAATTACACAACTATTTTTCATACATTGTTAACTCACTCTGGTATTAAAATTTCGTATTCTCACTTCAAAACATCTATAAAACAATGTTTTTTTTTTACTTTAAAAATTACACAACTATTTTTCATACATTGTTAACTCACTCTGGTATTAAAATTTCGTATTCTCACTCCAAAACATAAATAAAACAAGGTTTTTTTTTACTTTAAAAATTACACAACTATTTTTCATACATTGTTAACTCACTCTGGTATTAAAATTTCGTATTCTCACTCCAAAACATCTATAAAACAATGTTTTTTTTTACTTTAAAAATTACACAACTATTTTTCATACATTGTTAACTCACTCTGGTATTAAAATTTCGTATTCTCACTCCAAAACATCTATAAAACAATGTTTTTTTTTACTTTAAAAATTACACAACTATTTTTCATACATTGTTAACTCACTCTGGTATTAAAATTTCGTATTCTCACTCCAAAACATCTATAAAACAATGTTTTTTTTTACTTTAAAAATTACACAACTATTTTTCATACATTGTTAACTCACTCTGGTATTAAAATTTCGTATTCTCACTCCAAAACATCTATAAAACAATGTTTTTTTTTACTTTAAAAATTACACAACTATTTTTCATACATTGTTAACTCACTCTGGTATTAAAATTTCGTATTCTCACTCCAAAACATAACAAAAACAATGTTTTTTTTTACTTTAAAAATTACACAACTATTTTTCATACATTGTTAACTCACTCTGGTATTAAAATTTCGTATTCCTTACTCCAAAACATCTATAAAACAATGTTTTTTTTTACTTTAAAAATTACACAACTATTTTTCATACATTGTTAACTCACTCTGGTATTAAAATTTCGTATTCTCACTCCAAAACATCTATAAAACAATGTTTTTTTTTACTTTAAAAATTACACAACTATTTTTCATACATTGTTAACTCACTCTGGTATTAAAATTTCGTATTCCTCACTCCAAAACATAACAAAAACAATGTTTTTTTTTACTTTAAAAATTACACAACTATTTTTCATACATTGTTAACTCACTCTGGTATTAAAATTTCGTATTCTCACTCCAAAACATCTATAAAACAATGTTTTTTTTTACTTTAAAAATTACACAACTATTTTTCATACATTGTTAACTCACTCTGGTATTAAAATTTCGTATTCTTACTTCAAAACATAAATAAACAAGGTTTTTTTTTACTTTAAAAATTACACAACTATTTTTCATACATTGTTAACTCACTCTGGTATTAAAATTTCGTATTCTTACTTCAAAACATCTATAAAACAATGTTTTTTTTTACTTTAAAAATTACACAACTATTTTTCATACATTGTTAACTCACTCTGGTATTAAAATTTCGTATTCTTACTCCAAAACATCTATAAAACAATGTTTTTTTTTACTTTAAAATATTACACAACTATTTTTCATACATTGTTAACTCACTCTGGTATTAAAATTTCGTATTCTCACTCCAAAACATCTATAAAACAATGTTTTTTTTTACTTAAAAATTACACAACTATTTTTCATACATTGTTAACTCACTCTGGTATTAAAATTTCGTATTCTCACTCCAAAAACATAACAAAAACAATGTTTTTTTTTACTTTAAAAATTACACAACTATTTTTCATACATTGTTAACTCACTCTGGTATTAAAATTTCGTATTCCTCACTCCAAAACATAACAAAAACAATGTTTTTTTTTACTTTAAAAATTACACAACTATTTTTCATACATTGTTAACTCACTCTGGTATTAAAATTTCGTATTCTCACTCCAAAACATCTATAAAACAATGTTTTTTTTTTACTTTAAAAATTACACAACTATTTTTCATACATTGTTAACTCACTCTGGTATTAAAATTTCGTATTCTTACTTCAAAACATAAATAAAACAAGGTTTTTTTTTACTTTAAAAATTACACAACTATTTTTCATACATTGTTAACTCACTCTGGTATTAAAATTTCGTATTCTTACTTCAAAACATCTATAAAACAATGTTTTTTTTTACTTTAAAAATTACACAACTATTTTTCATACATTGTTAACTCACTCTGGTATTAAAATTTCGTATTCTTACTCCAAAACATCTATAAAACAATGTTTTTTTTTACTTTAAAAATTACACAACTATTTTTCATACATTGTTAACTCACTCTGGTATTAAAATTTCGTATTCTCACTCCAAAACATAACAAAAACAATGTTTTTTTTTACTTTAAAAATTACACAACTATTTTTCATACATTGTTAACTCACTCTGGTATTAAAATTTCGTATTCTCACTCCAAAACATCTATAAAACAATGTTTTTTTTTACTTTAAAAATTACACAACTATTTTTCATACATTGTTAACTCACTCTGGTATTAAAATTTCGTATTCTCACTCCAAAACATCTATAAAACAATGTTTTTTTTTTACTTTAAAAATTACACAACTATTTTTCATACATTGTTAACTCACTCTGGTATTAAAATTTCGTATTCTCACTTCAAAACATCTATAAAACAATGTTTTTTTTTACTTTAAAAATTACACAACTATTTTTCATACATTGTTAACTCACTCTGGTATTAAAATTTCGTATTCTCACTTCAAAACATCTATAAAACAATGTTTTTTTTTACTTTAAAAATTACACAACTATTTTTCATACATTGTTAACTCACTCTGGTATTAAAATTTCGTATTCTTACTCCAAAACATCTATAAAACAATGTTTTTTTTTACTTTAAAAATTACACAACTATTTTTCATACATTGTTAACTCACTCTGGTATTAAAATTTCGTATTCTCACTCCAAAACATCTATAAAACAATGTTTTTTTTTACTTTAAAAATTACACAACTATTTTTTCATACATTGTTAACTCACTCTGGTATTAAAATTTCGTATTCTCACTCCAAAACATCTATAAAACAATGTTTTTTTTTACTTTAAAAATTACACAACTATTTTTCATACATTGTTAACTCACTCTGGTATTAAAATTTCGTATTCTCACTCCAAAACATCTATAAAACAATGTTTTTTTTTACTTTAAAAATTACACAACTATTTTTCATACATTGTTAACTCACTCTGGTATTAAAATTTCGTATTCTCACTCCAAAACATAACAAAAACAATGTTTTTTTTTACTTTAAAAATTACACAACTATTTTTCATACATTGTTAACTCACTCTGGTATTAAAATTTCGTATTCTCACTCCAAAACATCTATAAAACAATGTTTTTTTTTACTTTAAAAATTACACAACTATTTTTTCATACATTGTTAACTCACTCTGGTATTAAAATTTCGTATTCTCACTCCAAAACATAACAAAAACAATGTTTTTTTTTACTTTAAAAATTACACAACTATTTTTCATACATTGTTAACTCACTCTGGTATTAAAATTTCGTATTCTCACTTCAAAACATCTATAAAACAATGTTTTTTTTTACTTTAAAAATTACACAACTATTTTTCATACATTGTTAACTCACTCTGGTATTAAAATTTCGTATTCTCACTCCAAAACATAACAAAAACAATGTTTTTTTTTACTTTAAAAATTACACAACTATTTTTCATACATTGTTAACTCACTCTGGTATTAAAATTTCGTATTCTCACTCCAAAACATCTATAAAACAAGGTTTTTTTTTACTTTAAAAATTACACAACTATTTTTCATACATTGTTAACTCACTCTGGTATTAAAATTTCGTATTCTCACTCCAAAACATCTATAAAACAATGTTTTTTTTTACTTTAAAAATTACACAACTATTTTTCATACATTGTTAACTCACTCTGGTATTAAAATTTCGTATTCTCACTTCAAAACATAAATAAAACAATGTTTTTTTTTACTTTAAAAATTACACAACTATTTTTCATACATTGTTAACTCACTCTGGTATTAAAATTTCGTATTCTCACTCCAAAACATAAATAAAACAATGTTTTTTTTTACTTTAAAAATTACACAACTATTTTTTCATACATTGTTAACTCACTCCGGTATTAAAATTTCGTATTCTCACTTCAAAACATCTATAAAACAATGTTTTTTTTTACTTTAAAAATTACACAACTATTTTTCATACATTGTTAACTCACTCTGGTATTAAAATTTCGTATTCTCACTCCAAAACATAAATAAAACAAGGTTTTTTTTACTTTAAAAATTACACAACTATTTTTCATACATTGTTAACTCACTCTGGTATTAAAATTTCGTATTCTTACTTCAAAACATAAATAAAACAAGGTTTTTTTTTACTTTAAAAATTACACAACTATTTTTCATACATTGTTAACTCACTCTGGTATTAAAATTTCGTATTCTTACTTCAAAACATCTATAAAACAATGTTTTTTTTTACTTTAAAAATTACACAACTATTTTTCATACATTGTTAACTCACTCTGGTATTAAAATTTCGTATTCTCACTCCAAAACATAAATAAAACAAGGTTTTTTTTTACTTTAAAAATTACACAACTATTTTTCATACATTGTTAACTCACTCTGGTATTAAAATTTCGTATTCTTACTTCAAAACATAAATAAAACAAGGTTTTTTTTTACTTTAAAAATTACACAACTATTTTTCATACATTGTTAACTCACTCTGGTATTAAAATTTCGTATTCTTACTCCAAAACATCTATAAAACAATGTTTTTTTTTACTTTAAAAATTACACAACTATTTTTCATACATTGTTAACTCACTCTGGTATTAAAATTTCGTATTCTCACTCCAAAACATCTATAAAACAATGTTTTTTTTTACTTTAAAAATTACACAACTATTTTTCATACATTGTTAACTCACTCTGGTATTAAAATTTCGTATTCTCACTCCAAAACATCTATAAAACAATGTTTTTTTTTACTTTAAAAATTACACAACTATTTTTCATACATTGTTAACTCACTCTGGTATTAAAATTTCGTATTCTCACTCCAAAACATAACAAAAACAATGTTTTTTTTACTTTAAAAATTACACAACTATTTTTCATACATTGTTAACTCACTCTGGTATTAAAATTTCGTATTCTCACTCCAAAACATCTATAAAACAAGGTTTTTTTTTACTTTAAAAATTACACAACTATTTTTTCATACATTGTTAACTCACTCTGGTATTAAAATTTCGTATTCTCACTCCAAAACATCTATAAAACAATGTTTTTTTTTACTTTAAAAATTACACAACTATTTTTCATACATTGTTAACTCACTCTGGTATTAAAATTTCGTATTCTCACTTCAAAACATCTATAAAACAATGTTTTTTTTTACTTTAAAAATTACACAACTATTTTTCATACATTGTTAACTCACTCTGGTATTAAAATTTCGTATTCTTACTCCAAAACACTTAAAAAACAATGTTTTTTTTTACTTTAAAAATTACACAACTATTTTTCATACATTGTTAACTCACTCTGGTATTAAAATTTCGTATTCTCACTCCAAAACATCTATAAAACAATGTTTTTTTTTACTTTAAAAATTACACAAACTATTTTTCATACATTGTTAACTCACTCTGGTATTAAAATTTCGTATTCTCACTCCAAAACATAACAAAAAACAATGTTTTTTTTTACTTTAAAAATTACACAACTATTTTTCATACATTGTTAACTCACTCTGGTATTAAAATTTCGTATTCTCACTCCAAAACATCTATAAAACAATGTTTTTTTTTACTTTAAAAATTACACAACTATTTTTCATACATTGTTAACTCACTCTGGTATTAAAATTTCGTATTCTCACTCCAAAACATCTATAAAACAATGTTTTTTTTTACTTTAAAAATTACACAACTATTTTTCATACATTGTTAACTCACTCTGGTATTAAAATTTCGTATTCTCACTTCAAAACATCTATAAAACAATGTTTTTTTTTACTTTAAAAATTACACAACTATTTTTCATACATTGTTAACTCACTCTGGTATTAAAATTTCGTATTCTCACTTCAAAACATCTATAAAACAATGTTTTTTTTTACTTTAAAAATTACACAACTATTTTTCATACATTGTTAACTCACTCTGGTATTAAAATTTCGTATTCTCACTTCAAAAACATCTATAAAACAATGTTTTTTTTTACTTTAAAAATTACACAACTATTTTTCATACATTGTTAACTCACTCTGGTATTAAAATTTCGTATTCTCACTCCAAAACATCTATAAAACAATGTTTTTTTTTACTTTAAAAATTACACAACTATTTTTCATACATTGTTAACTCACTCTGGTATTAAAATTTCGTATTCTTACTCCAAAACATCTATAAAACAAGGTTTTTTTTTACTTTAAAAATTACACAACTATTTTTCATACATTGTTAACTCACTCTGGTATTAAAATTTCGTATTCTCACTCCAAAACATCTATAAAACAATGTTTTTTTTTACTTTAAAAATTACACAACTATTTTTCATACATTGTTAACTCACTCTGGTATTAAAATTTCGTATTCTCACTCCAAAACATCTATAAAACAATGTTTTTTTTTACTTTAAAAATTACACAACTATTTTTCATACATTGTTAACTCACTCTGGTATTAAAATTTCGTATTCTCACTCCAAAACATCTATAAAACAATGTTTTTTTTTACTTTAAAAATTACACAACTATTTTTCATACATTGTTAACTCACTCTGGTATTAAAATTTCGTATTCTCACTCCAAAACATCTATAAAACAATGTTTTTTTTACTTTAAAAATTACACAACTATTTTTCATACATTGTTAACTCACTCTGGTATTAAAATTTCGTATTCTCACTCCAAAACATAAATAAAACAAGGTTTTTTTTTACTTTAAAAATTACACAACTATTTTTCATACATTGTTAACTCACTCTGGTATTAAAATTTCGTATTCTTACTTCAAAACATCTATAAAACAATGTTTTTTTTTACTTTAAAAATTACACAACTATTTTTCATACATTGTTAACTCACTCTGGTATTAAAATTTCGTATTCTCACTTCAAAACATCTATAAAACAATGTTTTTTTTTACTTTAAAAATTACACAACTATTTTTCATACATTGTTAACTCACTCTGGTATTAAAATTTCGTATTCTCACTCCAAAACATAACAAAAACAATGTTTTTTTTTACTTTAAAAATTACACAACTATTTTTCATACATTGTTAACTCACTCTGGTATTAAAATTTCGTATTCTCACTCCAAAACATCTATAAAACAATGTTTTTTTTTTACTTTAAAAATTACACAACTATTTTTCATACATTGTTAACTCACTCTGGTATTAAAATTTCGTATTCTCACTCCAAAACATAACAAAAACAATGTTTTTTTTTACTTTAAAAATTACACAACTATTTTTCATACATTGTTAACTCACTCTGGTATTAAAATTTCGTATTCTCACTCCAAAACATCTATAAAACAATGTTTTTTTTTACTTTAAAAATTACACAACTATTTTTCATACATTGTTAACTCACTCTGGTATTAAAATTTCGTATTCTCACTCCAAAACATAACAAAAACAATGTTTTTTTTTACTTTAAAAATTACACAACTATTTTTCATACATTGTTAACTCACTCTGGTATTAAAATTTCGTATTCTCACTCCAAAACATAAATAAAACAATGTTTTTTTTTACTTTAAAAATTACACAACTATTTTTCATACATTGTTAACTCACTCTGGTATTAAAATTTCGTATTCTCACTTCAAAACATAACAAAAACAATGTTTTTTTTTACTTTAAAAATTACACAACTATTTTTCATACATTGTTAACTCACTCTGGTATTAAAATTTCGTATTCTCACTCCAAAACATAACAAAAACAATGTTTTTTTTTACTTTAAAAATTACACAACTATTTTTCATACATTGTTAACTCACTCTGGTATTAAAATTTCGTATTCTCACTCCAAAACATCTATAAAACAATGTTTTTTTTTACTTTAAAAATTACACAACTATTTTTCATACATTGTTAACTCACTCTGGTATTAAAATTTCGTATTCTCACTCCAAAACATAACAAAAACAATGTTTTTTTTTACTTTAAAAATTACACAACTATTTTTCATACATTGTTAACTCACTCTGGTATTAAAATTTCGTATTCTCACTCCAAAACATAAATAAAACAATGTTTTTTTTTACTTTAAAAATTACACAACTATTTTTCATACATTGTTAACTCACTCTGGTATTAAAATTTCGTATTCTCACTCCAAAACATAACAAAAACAATGTTTTTTTTTACTTTAAAAATTACACAACTATTTTTCATACATTGTTAACTCACTCTGGTATTAAAATTTCGTATTCTCACTCCAAAACATCTATAAAACAATGTTTTTTTTTTACTTTAAAAATTACACAACTATTTTTCATACATTGTTAACTCACTCTGGTATTAAAATTTCGTATTCTCACTCCAAAACATAACAAAAACAATGTTTTTTTTACTTTAAAAATTACACAACTATTTTTCATACATTGTTAACTCACTCTGGTATTAAAATTTCGTATTCTCACTCCAAAACATAAATAAAACAATGTTTTTTTTTACTTTAAAAATTACACAACTATTTTTCATACATTGTTAACTCACTCTGGTATTAAAATTTCGTATTCTCACTCCAAAACATAAATAAAACAAGGTTTTTTTTTACTTTAAAAATTACACAACTATTTTTCATACATTGTTAACTCACTCTGGTATTAAAATTTCGTATTCTTACTTCAAAACATCTATAAAACAATGTTTTTTTTTACTTTAAAAATTACACAACTATTTTTCATACATTGTTAACTCACTCTGGTATTAAAATTTCGTATTCTCACTCCAAAACATAACAAAAACAATGTTTTTTTTTACTTTAAAAATTACACAACTATTTTTCATACATTGTTAACTCACTCTGGTATTAAAATTTCGTATTCTCACTCCAAAACATCTATAAAACAAGGTTTTTTTTTTACTTTAAAAATTACACAACTATTTTTCATACATTGTTAACTCACTCTGGTATTAAAATTTCGTATTCTCACTCCAAAACATAACAAAAACAATGTTTTTTTTTACTTTAAAAATTACACAACTATTTTTCATACATTGTTAACTCACTCTGGTATTAAAATTTCGTATTCTCACTCCAAAACATCTATAAAACAAGGTTTTTTTTTACTTTAAAAATTACACAACTATTTTTCATACATTGTTAACTCACTCTGGTATTAAAATTTCGTATTCTCACTCCAAAACATAACAAAAACAATGTTTTTTTTTACTTTAAAAATTACACAACTATTTTTCATACATTGTTAACTCACTCTGGTATTAAAATTTCGTATTCTCACTCCAAAACATCTATAAAACAAGGTTTTTTTTTACTTTAAAAATTACACAACTATTTTTCATACATTGTTAACTCACTCTGGTATTAAAATTTCGTATTCTCACTCCAAAACATCTATAAAACAATGTTTTTTTTTACTTTAAAAATTACACAACTATTTTTCATACATTGTTAACTCACTCTGGTATTAAAATTTCGTATTCTTACTTCAAAACATAACAAAAACAATGTTTTTTTTTACTTTAAAAATTACACAACTATTTTTCATACATTGTTAACTCACTCTGGTATTAAAATTTCGTATTCTCACTCCAAAACATCTATAAAACAATGTTTTTTTTTACTTTAAAAATTACACAACTATTTTTCATACATTGTTAACTCACTCTGGTATTAAAATTTCGTATTCTCACTCCAAAACATAACAAAAACAATGTTTTTTTTTACTTTAAAAATTACACAACTATTTTTCATACATTGTTAACTCACTCTGGTATTAAAATTTCGTATTCTCACTCCAAAACATCTATAAAACAATGTTTTTTTTTACTTTAAAAATTACACAACTATTCTTCATACATTGTTAACTCACTCTGGTATTAAAATTTCGTATTCTCACTCCAAAACATAAATAAAACAATGTTTTTTTTTACTTTAAAAATTACACAACTATTTTTCATACATTGATAACTCACTCTGGTATTAAAATTTCGTATTCTCACTCCAAAACATAACAAAAACAATGTTTTTTTTTACTTTAAAAATTACACAACTATTTTTCATACATTGTTAACTCACTCTGGTATTAAAATTTCGTATTCTCACTCCAAAACATCTATAAAACAATGTTTTTTTTTACTTTAAAAATTACACAACTATTCTTCATACATTGTTAACTCACTCTGGTATTAAAATTTCGTATTCTCACTCCAAAACATAAATAAAACAATGTTTTTTTTTACTTTAAAAATTACACAACTATTTTTCATACATTGATAACTCACTCTGGTATTAAAATTTCGTATTCTCACTCCAAAACATAAATAAAACAATGTTTTTTTTTACTTTAAAAATTACACAACTATTTTTCATACATTGTTAACTCACTCTGGTATTAAAATTTCGTATTCTCACTCCAAAACATAACAAAAACAATGTTTTTTTTTACTTTAAAAATTACACAACTATTTTTCATACATTGTTAACTCACTCTGGTATTAAAATTTCGTATTCTCACTCCAAAACATCTATAAAACAAGGTTTTTTTTTACTTTAAAAATTACACAACTATTTTTCATACATTGTTAACTCACTCTGGTATTAAAATTTCGTATTCTTACTTCAAAACATCTATAAAACAATGTTTTTTTTTACTTTAAAAATTACACAACTATTTTTCATACATTGTTAACTCACTCTGGTATTAAAATTTCGTATTCTCACTCCAAAACATAACAAAAACAATGTTTTTTTTTACTTTAAAAATTACACAACTATTTTTCATACATTGTTAACTCACTCTGGTATTAAAATTTCGTATTCTCACTCCAAAACATCTATAAAACAAGGTTTTTTTTTACTTTAAAAATTACACAACTATTTTTCATACATTGTTAACTCACTCTGGTATTAAAATTTCGTATTCTCACTCCAAAACATAACAAAAACAATGTTTTTTTTTACTTTAAAAATTACACAACTATTTTTCATACATTGTTAACTCACTCTGGTATTAAAATTTCGTATTCTCACTCCAAAACATAAATAAAACAAGGTTTTTTTTTACTTTAAAAATTACACAACTATTTTTCATACATTGTTAACTCACTCTGGTATTAAAATTTCGTATTCTTACTTCAAAACATCTATAAAACAATGTTTTTTTTTACTTTAAAAATTACACAACTATTTTTCATACATTGTTAACTCACTCTGGTATTAAAATTTCGTATTCTCACTCCAAAACATAACAAAAACAATGTTTTTTTTTACTTTAAAAATTACACAACTATTTTTCATACATTGTTAACTCACTCTGGTATTAAAATTTCGTATTCTCACTCCAAAACATAACAAAAACAATGTTTTTTTTTACTTTAAAAATTACACAACTATTTTTCATACATTGTTAACTCACTCTGGTATTAAAATTTCGTATTCTCACTCCAAAACATAACAAAAACAAGGTTTTTTTTTACTTTAAAAATTACACAACTATTTTTCATACATTGTTAACTCACTCTGGTATTAAAATTTCGTATTCTCACTCCAAAACATCTATAAAACAATGTTTTTTTTTACTTTAAAAATTACACAACTATTCTTCATACATTGTTAACTCACTCTGGTATTAAAATTTCGTATTCTCACTCCAAAACATAAATAAAACAATGTTTTTTTTTACTTTAAAAATTACACAACTATTTTTCATACATTGATAACTCACTCTGGTATTAAAATTTCGTATTCTCACTCCAAAACATAAATAAAACAAGGTTTTTTTTTACTTTAAAAATTACACAACTATTTTTCATACATTGTTAACTCACTCTGGTATTAAAATTTCGTATTCTCACTCCAAAACATAACAAAAACAATGTTTTTTTTTACTTTAAAAATTACACAACTATTTTTCATACATTGTTAACTCACTCTGGTATTAAAATTTCGTATTCTCACTCCAAAACATCTATAAAACAAGGTTTTTTTTTACTTTAAAAATTACACAACTATTTTTCATACATTGTTAACTCACTCTGGTATTAAAATTTCGTATTCTTACTTCAAAACATCTATAAAACAATGTTTTTTTTTACTTTAAAAATTACACAACTATTTTTCATACATTGTTAACTCACTCTGGTATTAAAATTTCGTATTCTCACTCCAAAACATAACAAAAACAATGTTTTTTTTTACTTTAAAAATTACACAACTATTTTTCATACATTGTTAACTCACTCTGGTATTAAAATTTCGTATTCTCACTCCAAAACATCTATAAAACAAGGTTTTTTTTTACTTTAAAAATTACACAACTATTTTTCATACATTGTTAACTCACTCTGGTATTAAAATTTCGTATTCTCACTCCAAAACATAACAAAAACAATGTTTTTTTTTACTTTAAAAATTACACAACTATTTTTCATACATTGTTAACTCACTCTGGTATTAAAATTTCGTATTCTCACTCCAAAACATAACAAAAACAATGTTTTTTTTTACTTTAAAAATTACACAACTATTTTTCATACATTGATAACTCACTCTGGTATTAAAATTTCGTATTCTCACTCCAAAACATCTATAAAACAATGTTTTTTTTTACTTTAAAAATTACACAACTATTTTTCATACATTGTTAACTCACTCTGGTATTAAAATTTCGTATTCTCACTCCAAAACATAACAAAAACAATGTTTTTTTTTACTTTAAAAATTACACAACTATTTTTCATACATTGTTAACTCACTCTGGTATTAAAATTTCGTATTCTCACTCCAAAACATCTATAAAACAATGTTTTTTTTTACTTTAAAAATTACACAACTATTCTTCATACATTGTTAACTCACTCTGGTATTAAAATTTCGTATTCTCACTCCAAAACATAAATAAAACAATGTTTTTTTTTACTTTAAAAATTACACAACTATTTTTCATACATTGATAACTCACTCTGGTATTAAAATTTCGTATTCTCACTCCAAAACATAACAAAAACAATGTTTTTTTTTACTTTAAAAATTACACAACTATTTTTCATACATTGTTAACTCACTCTGGTATTAAAATTTCGTATTCTCACTCCAAAACATAACAAAAACAATGTTTTTTTTTACTTTAAAAATTACACAACTATTTTTCATACATTGTTAACTCACTCTGGTATTAAAATTTCGTATTCTCACTCCAAAACATCTATAAAACAAGGTTTTTTTTTACTTTAAAAATTACACAACTATTTTTCATACATTGTTAACTCACTCTGGTATTAAAATTTCGTATTCTCACTCCAAAACATAACAAAAACAATGTTTTTTTTTACTTTAAAAATTACACAACTATTTTTCATACATTGTTAACTCACTCTGGTATTAAAATTTCGTATTCTCACTCCAAAACATAACAAAAACAATGTTTTTTTTTTACTTTAAAAATTACACAACTATTTTTCATACATTGTTAACTCACTCTGGTATTAAAATTTCGTATTCTCACTCCAAAACATCTATAAAACAATGTTTTTTTTTACTTTAAAAATTACACAACTATTTTTCATACATTGTTAACTCACTCTGGTATTAAAATTTCGTATTCTCACTTCAAAACATAAATAAAACAAGGTTTTTTTTTACTTTAAAAATTACACAACTATTTTTCATACATTGTTAACTCACTCTGGTATTAAAATTTCGTATTCTCACTCCAAAACATCTATAAAACAATGTTTTTTTTTACTTTAAAAATTACACAACTATTTTTCATACATTGTTAACTCACTCTGGTATTAAAATTTCGTATTCTCACTCCAAAACATCTATAAAACAAGGTTTTTTTTTACTTTAAAAATTACACAACTATTTTTCATACATTGTTAACTCACTCTGGTATTAAAATTTCGTATTCTTACTTCAAAACATCTATAAAACAATGTTTTTTTTTACTTTAAAAATTACACAACTATTTTTCATACATTGTTAACTCACTCTGGTATTAAAATTTCGTATTCTCACTCCAAAACATAACAAAAACAAGGTTTTTTTTTACTTTAAAAATTACACAACTATTTTTCATACATTGTTAACTCACTCTGGTATTAAAATTTCGTATTCTTACTTCAAAACATAACAAAAACAATGTTTTTTTTTACTTTAAAAATTACACAACTATTTTTCATACATTGTTAACTCACTCTGGTATTAAAATTTCGTATTCTCACTCCAAAACATCTATAAAACAATGTTTTTTTTTACTTTAAAAATTACACAACTATTTTTCATACATTGTTAACTCACTCTGGTATTAAAATTTCGTATTCTCACTCCAAAACATCTATAAAACAATGTTTTTTTTTACTTTAAAAATTACACAACTATTTTTCATACATTGTTAACTCACTCTGGTATTAAAATTTCGTATTCTCACTCCAAAACATAAATAAAACAAGGTTTTTTTTTACTTTAAAAATTACACAACTATTTTTCATACATTGTTAACTCACTCTGGTATTAAAATTTCGTATTCTCACTCCAAAACATAACAAAAACAAGGTTTTTTTTTACTTTAAAAATTACACAACTATTTTTCATACATTGTTAACTCACTCTGGTATTAAAATTTCGTATTCTCACTCCAAAACATAAATAAAACAAGGTTTTTTTTTACTTTAAAAATTACACAACTATTTTTCATACATTGTTAACTCACTCTGGTATTAAAATTTCGTATTCTTACTTCAAAACATCTATAAAACAATGTTTTTTTTTACTTTAAAAATTACACAACTATTTTTCATACATTGTTAACTCACTCTGGTATTAAAATTTCGTATTCTCACTCCAAAACATAACAAAAACAATGTTTTTTTTTACTTTAAAAATTACACAACTATTTTTCATACATTGTTAACTCACTCTGGTATTAAAATTTCGTATTCTCACTCCAAAACATCTATAAAACAATGTTTTTTTTTACTTTAAAAATTACACAACTATTTTTCATACATTGTTAACTCACTCTGGTATTAAAATTTCGTATTCTCACTCCAAAACATAAATAAAACAAGGTTTTTTTTTACTTTAAAAATTACACAACTATTTTTCATACATTGTTAACTCACTCTGGTATTAAAATTTCGTATTCTCACTCCAAAACATAAATAAAACAATGTTTTTTTTTACTTTAAAAATTACACAACTATTTTTCATACATTGTTAACTCACTCTGGTATTAAAATTTCGTATTCTCACTTCAAAACATAAATAAAACAAGGTTTTTTTTTACTTTAAAAATTACACAACTATTTTTCATACATTGTTAACTCACTCTGGTATTAAAATTTCGTATTCTTACTTCAAAACATCTATAAAACAATGTTTTTTTTTACTTTAAAAATTACACAACTATTTTTCATACATTGTTAACTCACTCTGGTATTAAAATTTCGTATTCTCACTCCAAAACATAACAAAAACAATGTTTTTTTTTACTTTAAAAATTACACAACTATTTTTCATACATTGTTAACTCACTCTGGTATTAAAATTTCGTATTCTCACTCCAAAACATAACAAAAACAATGTTTTTTTTTACTTTAAAAATTACACAACTATTTTTCATACATTGTTAACTCACTCTGGTATTAAAATTTCGTATTCTCACTCCAAAACATCTATAAAACAATGTTTTTTTTTACTTTAAAAATTACACAACTATTTTTCATACATTGTTAACTCACTCTGGTATTAAAATTTCGTATTCTCACTTCAAAACATAAATAAAACAAGGTTTTTTTTTACTTTAAAAATTACACAACTATTTTTCATACATTGTTAACTCACTCTGGTATTAAAATTTCGTATTCTCACTCCAAAACATCTATAAAACAATGTTTTTTTTTACTTTAAAAATTACACAACTATTTTTCATACATTGTTAACTCACTCTGGTATTAAAATTTCGTATTCTCACTCCAAAACATAAATAAAACAAGGTTTTTTTTTTACTTTAAAAATTACACAACTATTTTTCATACATTGTTAACTCACTCTGGTATTAAAATTTCGTATTCTTACTTCAAAACATCTATAAAACAATGTTTTTTTTTACTTTAAAAATTACACAACTATTTTTCATACATTGTTAACTCACTCTGGTATTAAAATTTCGTATTCTCACTCCAAAACATAACAAAAACAAGGTTTTTTTTTACTTTAAAAATTACACAACTATTTTTCATACATTGTTAACTCACTCTGGTATTAAAATTTCGTATTCTTACTTCAAAACATCTATAAAACAATGTTTTTTTTTACTTTAAAAATTACACAACTATTTTTCATACATTGTTAACTCACTCTGGTATTAAAATTTCGTATTCTCACTCCAAAACATCTATAAAACAATGTTTTTTTTTTACTTTAAAAATTACACAACTATTTTTCATACATTGTTAACTCACTCTGGTATTAAAATTTCGTATTCTCACTCCAAAACATAACAAAAACAATGTTTTTTTTTACTTTAAAAATTACACAACTATTTTTCATACATTGTTAACTCACTCTGGTATTAAAATTTCGTATTCTCACTCCAAAACATCTATAAAACAATGTTTTTTTTTACTTTAAAAATTACACAACTATTTTTCATACATTGTTAACTCACTCTGGTATTAAAATTTCGTATTCTCACTCCAAAACATAAATAAAACAAGGTTTTTTTTTACTTTAAAAATTACACAACTATTTTTCATACATTGTTAACTCACTCTGGTATTAAAATTTCGTATTCTCACTCCAAAACATAAATAAAACAATGTTTTTTTTTACTTTAAAAATTACACAACTATTTTTCATACATTGTTAACTCACTCTGGTATTAAAATTTCGTATTCTCACTCCAAAACATAAATAAAACAAGGTTTTTTTTTTACTTTAAAAATTACACAACTATTTTTCATACATTGTTAACTCACTCTGGTATTAAAATTTCGTATTCTTACTTCAAAACATCTATAAAACAATGTTTTTTTTTACTTTAAAAATTACACAACTATTTTTCATACATTGTTAACTCACTCTGGTATTAAAATTTCGTATTCTCACTCCAAAACATAACAAAAACAATGTTTTTTTTTTACTTTAAAAATTACACAACTATTTTTCATACATTGTTAACTCACTCTGGTATTAAAATTTCGTATTCTCACTCCAAAACATCTATAAAACAAGGTTTTTTTTTTACTTTAAAAATTACACAACTATTTTTCATACATTGTTAACTCACTCTGGTATTAAAATTTCGTATTCTCACTCCAAAACATAACAAAAACAATGTTTTTTTTTACTTTAAAAATTACACAACTATTTTTCATACATTGTTAACTCACTCTGGTATTAAAATTTCGTATTCTCACTCCAAAACATCTATAAAACAATGTTTTTTTTTACTTTAAAAATTACACAACTATTTTTCATACATTGTTAACTCACTCTGGTATTAAAATTTCGTATTCTCACTCCAAAACATCTATAAAACAATGTTTTTTTTTACTTTAAAAATTACACAACTATTTTTCATACATTGTTAACTCACTCTGGTATTAAAATTTCGTATTCTCACTCCAAAACATAACAAAAACAATGTTTTTTTTTACTTTAAAAATTACACAACTATTTTTCATACATTGTTAACTCACTCTGGTATTAAAATTTCGTATTCTCACTCCAAAACATCTATAAAACAATGTTTTTTTTTACTTTAAAAATTACACAACTATTCTTCATACATTGTTAACTCACTCTGGTATTAAAATTTCGTATTCTCACTCCAAAACATAAATAAAACAATGTTTTTTTTTACTTTAAAAATTACACAACTATTTTTCATACATTGATAACTCACTCTGGTATTAAAATTTCGTATTCTCACTCCAAAACATAACAAAAACAATGTTTTTTTTTACTTTAAAAATTACACAACTATTTTTCATACATTGTTAACTCACTCTGGTATTAAAATTTCGTATTCTCACTCCAAAACATCTATAAAACAATGTTTTTTTTTACTTTAAAAATTACACAACTATTTTTCATACATTGTTAACTCACTCTGGTATTAAAATTTCGTATTCTCACTCCAAAACATCTATAAAACAATGTTTTTTTTTACTTTAAAAATTACACAACTATTTTTCATACATTGTTAACTCACTCTGGTATTAAAATTTCGTATTCTCACTTCAAAACATAAATAAAACAAGGTTTTTTTTTACTTTAAAAATTACACAACTATTTTTCATACATTGTTAACTCACTCTGGTATTAAAATTTCGTATTCTCACTCCAAAACATAACAAAAACAATGTTTTTTTTTACTTTAAAAATTACACAACTATTTTTCATACATTGTTAACTCACTCTGGTATTAAAATTTCGTATTCTCACTCCAAAACATCTATAAAACAATGTTTTTTTTTACTTTAAAAATTACACAACTATTTTTCATACATTGTTAACTCACTCTGGTATTAAAATTTCGTATTCTCACTTCAAAACATAAATAAAACAAGGTTTTTTTTTACTTTAAAAATTACACAACTATTTTTCATACATTGTTAACTCACTCTGGTATTAAAATTTCGTATTCTCACTCCAAAACATCTATAAAACAATGTTTTTTTTTACTTTAAAAATTACACAACTATTTTTCATACATTGTTAACTCACTCTGGTATTAAAATTTCGTATTCTCACTCCAAAACAAAAATAAAACAAGGTTTTTTTTTTACTTTAAAAATTACACAACTATTTTTCATACATTGTTAACTCACTCTGGTATTAAAATTTCGTATTCTTACTTCAAAACATCTATAAAACAATGTTTTTTTTTACTTTAAAAATTACACAACTATTTTTCATACATTGTTAACTCACTCTGGTATTAAAATTTCGTATTCTCACTCCAAAACATAACAAAAACAAGGTTTTTTTTTACTTTAAAAATTACACAACTATTTTTCATACATTGTTAACTCACTCTGGTATTAAAATTTCGTATTCTCACTCCAAAACAAAAATAAAACAAGGTTTTTTTTTACTTTAAAAATTACACAACTATTTTTCATACATTGTTAACTCACTCTGGTATTAAAATTTCGTATTCTTACTTCAAAACATCTATAAAACAATGTTTTTTTTTACTTTAAAAATTACACAACTATTTTTCATACATTGTTAACTCACTCTGGTATTAAAATTTCGTATTCTCACTCCAAAACATAACAAAAACAAGGTTTTTTTTTACTTTAAAAATTACACAACTATTTTTCATACATTGTTAACTCACTCTGGTATTAAAATTTCGTATTCTTACTTCAAAACATCTATAAAACAATGTTTTTTTTTACTTTAAAAATTACACAACTATTTTTCATACATTGTTAACTCACTCTGGTATTAAAATTTCGTATTCTCACTCCAAAACATAACAAAAACAATGTTTTTTTTTTACTTTAAAAATTACACAACTATTTTTCATACATTGTTAACTCACTCTGGTATTAAAATTTCGTATTCTCACTCCAAAACATCTATAAAACAATGTTTTTTTTTACTTTAAAAATTACACAACTATTCTTCATACATTGTTAACTCACTCTGGTATTAAAATTTCGTATTCTCACTCCAAAACATAACAAAAACAATGTTTTTTTTTACTTTAAAAATTACACAACTATTTTTCATACATTGTTAACTCACTCTGGTATTAAAATTTCGTATTCTCACTCCAAAACATAAATAAAACAATGTTTTTTTTTTACTTTAAAAATTACACAACTATTTTTCATACATTGTTAACTCACTCCGGTATTAAAATTTCGTATTCTCACTCCAAAACATAAATAAAACAAGGTTTTTTTTTACTTTAAAAATTACACAACTATTTTTCATACATTGTTAACTCACTCTGGTATTAAAATTTCGTATTCTCACTCCAAAACATCTATAAAACAATGTTTTTTTTTACTTTAAAAATTACACAACTATTTTTCATACATTGTTAACTCACTCTGGTATTAAAATTTCGTATTCTCACTCCAAAACATAAATAAAACAAGGTTTTTTTTTTACTTTAAAAATTACACAACTATTTTTCATACATTGTTAACTCACTCTGGTATTAAAATTTCGTATTCTTACTTCAAAACATAAATAAAACAATGTTTTTTTTTACTTTAAAAATTACACAACTATTTTTCATACATTGTTAACTCACTCTGGTATTAAAATTTCGTATTCTCACTCCAAAACATAAATAAAACAATGTTTTTTTTTACTTTAAAAATTACACAACTATTTTTCATACATTGTTAACTCACTCTGGTATTAAAATTTCGTATTCTCACTTCAAAACATCTATAAAACAATGTTTTTTTTTACTTTAAAAATTACACAACTATTTTTCATACATTGTTAACTCACTCTGGTATTAAAATTTCGTATTCTTACTTCAAAACATAACAAAAACAATGTTTTTTTTTACTTTAAAAATTACACAACTATTCTTCATACATTGTTAACTCACTCTGGTATTAAAATTTCGTATTCTCACTCCAAAACATAAATAAAACAATGTTTTTTTTTACTTTAAAAATTACACAACTATTTTTCATACATTGATAACTCACTCTGGTATTAAAATTTCGTATTCTCACTCCAAAACATAACAAAAACAATGTTTTTTTTTACTTTAAAAATTACACAACTATTTTTCATACATTGTTAACTCACTCTGGTATTAAAATTTCGTATTCTCACTCCAAAACATCTATAAAACAATGTTTTTTTTTACTTTAAAAATTACACAACTATTTTTCATACATTGTTAACTCACTCTGGTATTAAAATTTCGTATTCTCACTCCAAAACATAACAAAAACAAGGTTTTTTTTTACTTTAAAAATTACACAACTATTTTTCATACATTGTTAACTCACTCTGGTATTAAAATTTCGTATTCTTACTTCAAAACATCTATAAAACAAGGTTTTTTTTTACTTTAAAAATTACACAACTATTTTTCATACATTGTTAACTCACTCTGGTATTAAAATTTCGTATTCTCACTCCAAAACATCTATAAAACAATGTTTTTTTTTACTTTAAAAATTACACAACTATTTTTCATACATTGTTAACTCACTCTGGTATTAAAATTTCGTATTCTCACTCCAAAACATAAATAAAACAAGGTTTTTTTTTACTTTAAAAAATTACACAACTATTTTTCATACATTGTTAACTCACTCTGGTATTAAAATTTCGTATTCTTACTTCAAAACATCTATAAAACAATGTTTTTTTTTACTTTAAAAATTACACAACTATTTTTCATACATTGTTAACTCACTCTGGTATTAAAATTTCGTATTCTCACTTCAAAACATCTATAAAACAATGTTTTTTTTTACTTTAAAAATTACACAACTATTTTTCATACATTGTTAACTCACTCTGGTATTAAAATTTCGTATTCTTACTTCAAAACATAACAAAAACAATGTTTTTTTTTACTTTAAAAATTACACAACTATTCTTCATACATTGTTAACTCACTCTGGTATTAAAATTTCGTATTCTCACTCCAAAACATAAATAAAACAATGTTTTTTTTTACTTTAAAAATTACACAACTATTTTTCATACATTGATAACTCACTCTGGTATTAAAATTTCGTATTCTCACTCCAAAACATAACAAAAACAATGTTTTTTTTTACTTTAAAAATTACACAACTATTTTTCATACATTGTTAACTCACTCTGGTATTAAAATTTCGTATTCTCACTCCAAAACATCTATAAAACAATGTTTTTTTTTACTTTAAAAATTACACAACTATTTTTCATACATTGTTAACTCACTCTGGTATTAAAATTTCGTATTCTCACTCCAAAACATAACAAAAACAAGGTTTTTTTTTACTTTAAAAATTACACAACTATTTTTCATACATTGTTAACTCACTCTGGTATTAAAATTTCGTATTCTTACTTCAAAACATCTATAAAACAAGGTTTTTTTTTACTTTAAAAATTACACAACTATTTTTCATACATTGTTAACTCACTCTGGTATTAAAATTTCGTATTCTCACTCCAAAACATCTATAAAACAATGTTTTTTTTTACTTTAAAAATTACACAACTATTTTTCATACATTGTTAACTCACTCTGGTATTAAAATTTCGTATTCTTACTTCAAAACATCTATTAAAACAATGTTTTTTTTTACTTTAAAAATTACACAACTATTTTTCATACATTGTTAACTCACTCTGGTATTAAAATTTCGTATTCTCACTCCAAAACATAACAAAAACAATGTTTTTTTTTACTTTAAAAATTACACAACTATTTTTCATACATTGTTAACTCACTCTGGTATTAAAATTTCGTATTCTCACTCCAAAACATCTATAAAACAATGTTTTTTTTTACTTTAAAAATTACACAACTATTTTTCATACATTGTTAACTCACTCTGGTATTAAAATTTCGTATTCTCACTCCAAAACATAAATAAAACAAGGTTTTTTTTTACTTTAAAAATTACACAACTATTTTTCATACATTGTTAACTCACTCTGGTATTAAAATTTCGTATTCTCACTCCAAAACATAAATAAAACAAGGTTTTTTTTTACTTTAAAAATTACACAACTATTTTTCATACATTGTTAACTCACTCTGGTATTAAAATTTCGTATTCTTACTTCAAAACATCTATAAAACAATGTTTTTTTTTACTTTAAAAATTACACAACTATTTTTCATACATTGTTAACTCACTCTGGTATTAAAATTTCGTATTCTCACTCCAAAACATAAATAAAACAATGTTTTTTTTTTTACTTTAAAAATTACACAACTATTTTTCATACATTGTTAACTCACTCTGGTATTAAAATTTCGTATTCTCACTTCAAAACATCTATAAAACAATGTTTTTTTTTACTTTAAAAATTACACAACTATTTTTCATACATTGTTAACTCACTCTGGTATTAAAATTTCGTATTCTCACTCCAAAACATAAATAAAACAAGGTTTTTTTTTACTTTAAAAATTACACAACTATTTTTCATACATTGTTAACTCACTCTGGTATTAAAATTTCGTATTCTCACTCCAAAACATCTATAAAACAATGTTTTTTTTTACTTTAAAAATTACACAACTATTTTTCATACATTGTTAACTCACTCTGGTATTAAAATTTCGTATTCTCACTCCAAAACATAAATAAAACAAGGTTTTTTTTTACTTTAAAAATTACACAACTATTTTTCATACATTGTTAACTCACTCTGGTATTAAAATTTCGTATTCTTACTTCAAAACATCTATAAAACAATGTTTTTTTTTACTTTAAAAATTACACAACTATTTTTCATACATTGTTAACTCACTCTGGTATTAAAATTTCGTATTCTCACTTCAAAACATCTATAAAACAATGTTTTTTTTTACTTTAAAAATTACACAACTATTTTTCATACATTGTTAACTCACTCTGGTATTAAAATTTCGTATTCTCACTCCAAAACATAACAAAAACAATGTTTTTTTTTACTTTAAAAATTACACAACTATTTTTCATACATTGTTAACTCACTCTGGTATTAAAATTTCGTATTCTCACTCCAAAACATCTATAAAACAATGTTTTTTTTTACTTTAAAAATTACACAACTATTTTTCATACATTGTTAACTCACTCTGGTATTAAAATTTCGTATTCTCACTTCAAAACATAAATAAAACAAGGTTTTTTTTTACTTTAAAAATTACACAACTATTTTTCATACATTGTTAACTCACTCTGGTATTAAAATTTCGTATTCTCACTCCAAAACATCTATAAAACAATGTTTTTTTTTTACTTTAAAAATTACACAACTATTTTTCATACATTGTTAACTCACTCTGGTATTAAAATTTCGTATTCTCACTCCAAAACATAAATAAAACAAGGTTTTTTTTTACTTTAAAAATTACACAACTATTTTTCATACATTGTTAACTCACTCTGGTATTAAAATTTCGTATTCTCACTCCAAAACATCTATAAAACAATGTTTTTTTTTTACTTTAAAAATTACACAACTATTTTTTCATACATTGTTAACTCACTCTGGTATTAAAATTTCGTATTCTTACTTCAAAACATCTATAAAAACAATGTTTTTTTTTACTTTAAAAATTACACAACTATTTTTCATACATTGTTAACTCACTCTGGTATTAAAATTTCGTATTCTCACTCCAAAACATAACAAAAACAATGTTTTTTTTTACTTTAAAAATTACACAACTATTTTTCATACATTGTTAACTCACTCTGGTATTAAAATTTCGTATTCTCACTCCAAAACATAACAAAAACAATGTTTTTTTTTTACTTTAAAAATTACACAACTATTTTTCATACATTGTTAACTCACTCTGGTATTAAAATTTCGTATTCTTACTTCAAAACATCTATAAAACAATGTTTTTTTTTTACTTTAAAAATTACACAACTATTTTTTCATACATTGTTAACTCACTCTGGTATTAAAATTTCGTATTCTCACTCCAAAACATCTATAAAACAATGTTTTTTTTTACTTTAAAATTACACAACTATTTTTCATACATTGTTAACTCACTCTGGTATTAAAATTTCGTATTCTCACTCCAAAACATAACAAAAACAATGTTTTTTTTTTACTTTAAAAATTACACAACTATTTTTCATACATTGTTAACTCACTCTGGTATTAAAATTTCGTATTCTCACTCCAAAACATCTATAAAACAATGTTTTTTTTTTACTTTAAAAATTACACAACTATTTTTCATACATTGTTAACTCACTCTGGTATTAAAATTTCGTATTCTCACTCCAAAACATAAATAAAACAAGGTTTTTTTTTTACTTTAAAAATTACACAACTATTTTTCATACATTGTTAACTCACTCTGGTATTAAAATTTCGTATTCTCACTCCAAAACATCTATAAAACAATGTTTTTTTTTTTACTTTAAAAATTACACAACTATTTTTCATACATTGTTAACTCACTCTGGTATTAAAATTCGTATTCTTACTTCAAAACATCTATAAAAACAATGTTTTTTTTTACTTTAAAAATTACACAACTATTTTTCATACATTGTTAACTCACTCTGGTATTAAAATTTCGTATTCTCACTCCAAAACATAACAAAAACAATGTTTTTTTTTTACTTTAAAAATTACACAACTATTTTTCATACATTGTTAACTCACTCTGGTATTAAAATTTCGTATTCTCACTCCAAAACATAACAAAAACAATGTTTTTTTTTACTTTAAAAATTACACAACTATTTTTCATACATTGTTAACTCACTCTGGTATTAAAATTTCGTATTCTTACTTCAAAACATCTATAAAACAATGTTTTTTTTTACTTTAAAAATTACACAACTATTTTTCATACATTGTTAACTCACTCTGGTATTAAAATTTCGTATTCTCACTTCAAAACATCTATAAAACAATGTTTTTTTTTTACTTTAAAAATTACACAACTATTTTTCATACATTGTTAACTCACTCTGGTATTAAAATTTCGTATTCTCACTCCAAAACATAACAAAAACAATGTTTTTTTTTACTTTAAAAATTACACAACTATTTTTCATACATTGTTAACTCACTCTGGTATTAAAATTTCGTATTCTCACTCCAAAACATCTATAAAACAATGTTTTTTTTTTACTTTAAAAATTACACAACTATTTTTCATACATTGTTAACTCACTCTGGTATTAAAATTTCGTATTCTCACTTCAAAACATCTATAAAACAATGTTTTTTTTTACTTTAAAAATTACACAACTATTTTTCATACATTGTTAACTCACTCTGGTATTAAAATTTCGTATTCTCACTCCAAAACATCTATAAAACAATGTTTTTTTTTTACTTTAAAAATTACACAACTATTTTTCATACATTGTTAACTCACTCTGGTATTAAAATTTCGTATTCTCACTCCAAAACATAACAAAAACAATGTTTTTTTTTACTTTAAAAATTACACAACTATTTTTCATACATTGTTAACTCACTCTGGTATTAAAATTTCGTATTCTCACTCCAAAACATCTATAAAACAATGTTTTTTTTTACTTTAAAAATTACACAACTATTTTTCATACATTGTTAACTCACTCTGGTATTAAAAATTTCGTATTCTCACTCCAAAACATAACAAAAACAATGTTTTTTTTTACTTTAAAAATTACACAACTATTTTTCATACATTGTTAACTCACTCTGGTATTAAAATTTCGTATTCTCACTCCAAAACATAAATAAAACAAGGTTTTTTTTTACTTTAAAAATTACACAACTATTTTTCATACATTGTTAACTCACTCTGGTATTAAAATTTCGTATTCTTACTCCAAAACATAAATAAAACAAGGTTTTTTTTTTACTTTAAAAATTACACAACTATTTTTCATACATTGTTAACTCACTCCGTTATTAAAATTTCGTATTCTCACTCCAAAACATAACAAAAACAAGGTTTTTTTTTACTTTAAAAATTACACAACTATTTTTCATACATTGTTAACTCACTCTGGTATTAAAATTTCGTATTCTCACTCCAAAACATCTATAAAACAAGGTTTTTTTTTACTTTAAAAATTACACAACTATTTTTCATACATTGTTAACTCACTCTGGTATTAAAATTTCGTATTCTCACTCCAAAACATAAATAAAACAATGTTTTTTTTTTACTTTAAAAATTACACAACTATTTTTCATACATTGTTAACTCACTCTGGTATTAAAATTTCGTATTCTCACTTCAAAACATAAATAAAACAAGGTTTTTTTTTACTTTAAAAATTACACAACTATTTTTCATACATTGTTAACTCACTCTGGTATTAAAATTTCGTATTCTCACTCCAAAACATAACAAAAACAATGTTTTTTTTTACTTTAAAAATTACACAACTATTTTTCATACATTGTTAACTCACTCTGGTATTAAAATTTCGTATTCTCACTCCAAAACATCTATAAAACAATGTTTTTTTTTACTTTAAAAATTACACAACTATTTTTCATACATTGTTAACTCACTCTGGTATTAAAATTTCGTATTCTCACTCCAAAACATAACAAAAACAATGTTTTTTTTTACTTTAAAAATTACACAACTATTTTTCATACATTGTTAACTCACTCTGGTATTAAAATTTCGTATTCTCACTCCAAAACATAACAAAAACAATGTTTTTTTTTTACTTTAAAAATTACACAACTATTTTTTCATACATTGTTAACTCACTCTGGTATTAAAATTTCGTATTCTCACTTCAAAACATAAATAAAACAAGGTTTTTTTTTTACTTTAAAAATTACACAACTATTTTTCATACATTGTTAACTCACTCTGGTATTAAAATTTCGTATTCTCACTCCAAAACATCTATAAAACAATGTTTTTTTTTACTTTAAAAATTACACAACTATTTTTCATACATTGTTAACTCACTCTGGTATTAAAATTTCGTATTCTTACTTCAAAACATCTATAAAACAAGGTTTTTTTTTTACTTTAAAAATTACACAACTATTTTTCATACATTGTTAACTCACTCTGGTATTAAAATTTCGTATTCTCACTCCAAAACATCTATAAAACAATGTTTTTTTTTACTTTAAAAATTACACAACTATTTTTCATACATTGTTAACTCACTCTGGTATTAAAATTTCGTATTCTCACTCCAAAACATAAATAAAACAAGGTTTTTTTTTACTTTAAAAATTACACAACTATTTTTCATACATTGTTAACTCACTCTGGTATTAAAATTTCGTATTCTCACTTCAAAACATAAATAAAACAAGGTTTTTTTTTACTTTAAAAATTACACAACTATTTTTCATACATTGTTAACTCACTCTGGTATTAAAATTTCGTATTCTTACTTCAAAACATCTATAAAACAATGTTTTTTTTTACTTTAAAAATTACACAACTATTTTTCATACATTGTTAACTCACTCTGGTATTAAAATTTCGTATTCTCACTCCAAAACATCTATAAAACAATGTTTTTTTTTTACTTTAAAAATTACACAACTATTTTTCATACATTGTTAACTCACTCTGGTATTAAAATTTCGTATTCTCACTCCAAAACATCTATAAAACAATGTTTTTTTTTACTTTAAAAATTACACAACTATTTTTCATACATTGTTAACTCACTCTGGTATTAAAATTTCGTATTCTCACTCCAAAACATAAATAAAACAATGTTTTTTTTTACTTTAAAAATTACACAACTATTTTTCATACATTGTTAACTCACTCTGGTATTAAAATTTCGTATTCTCACTCCAAAACATAAATAAAACAAGGTTTTTTTTTACTTTAAAAATTACACAACTATTTTTCATACATTGTTAACTCACTCTGGTATTAAAATTTCGTATTCTCACTCCAAAACATAAATAAAACAATGTTTTTTTTTACTTTAAAAATTACACAACTATTTTTCATACATTGTTAACTCACTCTGGTATTAAAATTTCGTATTCTCACTCCAAAACATAAATAAAACAATGTTTTTTTTTTACTTTAAAAATTACACAACTATTTTTCATACATTGTTAACTCACTCCGGTATTAAAATTTCGTATTCTCACTTCAAAACATCTATAAAACAATGTTTTTTTTTACTTTAAAAATTACACAACTATTTTTCATACATTGTTAACTCACTCTGGTATTAAAATTTCGTATTCTCACTCCAAAACATCTATAAAACAATGTTTTTTTTTACTTTAAAAATTACACAACTATTTTTCATACATTGTTAACTCACTCTGGTATTAAAAATTTCGTATTCTTACTTCAAAACATCTATAAAACAAGGTTTTTTTTTACTTTAAAAATTACACAACTATTTTTCATACATTGTTAACTCACTCCGTTATTAAAAATTTCGTATTCTCACTCCAAAACATAAACAAAAACAATGTTTTTTTTTACTTTAAAAATTACACAACTATTTTTCATACATTGTTAACTCACTCTGGTATTAAAATTTCGTATTCTCACTCCAAAACATCTATAAAACAATGTTTTTTTTTTTACTTTAAAAATTACACAACTATTTTTCATACATTGTTAACTCACTCTGGTATTAAAATTTCGTATTCTCACTCCAAAACATCTATAAAACAAGGTTTTTTTTTACTTTAAAAATTACACAACTATTTTTCATACATTGTTAACTCACTCTGGTATTAAAATTTCGTATTCTCACTCCAAAACATCTATAAAACAATGTTTTTTTTTACTTTAAAAATTACACAACTATTTTTCATACATTGTTAACTCACTCTGGTATTAAAATTTCGTATTCTCACTCCAAAACATAAATAAAACAAGGTTTTTTTTTTTACTTTAAAAATTACACAACTATTTTTCATACATTGTTAACTCACTCTGGTATTAAAATTTCGTATTCTCACTTCAAAACATAAATAAAACAATGTTTTTTTTTACTTTAAAAATTACACAACTATTTTTCATACATTGTTAACTCACTCTGGTATTAAAATTTCGTATTCTCACTCCAAAACATCTATAAAACAATGTTTTTTTTTTACTTTAAAAATTACACAACTATTTTTCATACATTGTTAACTCACTCTGGTATTAAAATTTCGTATTCTCACTTCAAAACATCTATAAAACAATGTTTTTTTTTACTTTAAAAATTACACAACTATTTTTCATACATTGTTAACTCACTCTGGTATTAAAATTTCGTATTCTCACTTCAAAACATCTATAAAACAATGTTTTTTTTTACTTTAAAAATTACACAACTATTTTTCATACATTGTTAACTCACTCTGGTATTAAAATTTCGTATTCTCACTCCAAAACATAAATAAAACAAGGTTTTTTTTTTTTACTTTAAAAATTACACAACTATTTTTCATACATTGTTAACTCACTCTGGTATTAAAATTTCGTATTCTCACTTCAAAACATAAATAAAACAATGTTTTTTTTTTACTTTAAAAATTACACAACTATTTTTCATACATTGTTAACTCACTCTGGTATTAAAATTTCGTATTCTCACTCCAAAACATAAATAAAACAATGTTTTTTTTTACTTTAAAAATTACACAACTATTTTTCATACATTGTTAACTCACTCTGGTATTAAAATTTCGTATTCTCACTCCAAAACATCTATAAAACAATGTTTTTTTTTACTTTAAAAATTACACAACTATTTTTCATACATTGTTAACTCACTCTGGTATTAAAATTTCGTATTCTTACTTCAAAACATCTATAAAACAATGTTTTTTTTTACTTTAAAATTACACAACTATTTTTCATACATTGTTAACTCACTCTGGTATTAAAATTTCGTATTCTCACTCCAAAACATAACAAAAACAATGTTTTTTTTTACTTTAAAAATTACACAACTATTTTTCATACATTGTTAACTCACTCTGGTATTAAAATTTCGTATTCTCACTCCAAAACATAACAAAAACAAGGTTTTTTTTTTACTTTAAAAATTACACAACTATTTTTCATACATTGTTAACTCACTCTGGTATTAAAATTTCGTATTCTCACTTCAAAACATCTATAAAACAATGTTTTTTTTTACTTTAAAAATTACACAACTATTTTTCATACATTGTTAACTCACTCTGGTATTAAAATTTCGTATTCTCACTCCAAAACATCTATAAAACAATGTTTTTTTTTTACTTTAAAAATTACACAACTATTTTTCATACATTGTTAACTCACTCTGGTATTAAAATTTCGTATTCTTACTTCAAAACATCTATAAAACAATGTTTTTTTTTACTTTAAAAATTACACAACTATTTTTCATACATTGTTAACTCACTCTGGTATTAAAATTTCGTATTCTCACTCCAAAACATCTATAAAACAAGGTTTTTTTTTTACTTTAAAAATTACACAACTATTTTTCATACATTGTTAACTCACTCTGGTATTAAAATTTCGTATTCTCACTCCAAAACATAACAAAAACAAGGTTTTTTTTTTACTTTAAAAATTACACAACTATTTTTCATACATTGTTAACTCACTCTGGTATTAAAATTTCGTATTCTCACTTCAAAACATCTATAAAACAATGTTTTTTTTTACTTTAAAAATTACACAACTATTTTTCATACATTGTTAACTCACTCTGGTATTAAAATTTCGTATTCTCACTTCAAAACATAAATAAAACAAGGTTTTTTTTTACTTTAAAAATTACACAACTATTTTTCATACATTGTTAACTCACTCTGGTATTAAAATTTCGTATTCTCACTCCAAAACATCTATAAAACAATGTTTTTTTTTTACTTTAAAAATTACACAACTATTTTTCATACATTGTTAACTCACTCTGGTATTAAAATTTCGTATTCTCACTTCAAAACATCTATAAAACAAGGTTTTTTTTTACTTTAAAAATTACACAACTATTTTTCATACATTGTTAACTCACTCTGGTATTAAAATTTCGTATTCTCACTCCAAAACATCTATAAAACAATGTTTTTTTTTACTTTAAAAATTACACAACTATTTTTCATACATTGTTAACTCACTCTGGTATTAAAATTTCGTATTCTCACTCCAAAACATAAATAAAACAAGGTTTTTTTTTTACTTTAAAAATTACACAACTATTTTTCATACATTGTTAACTCACTCTGGTATTAAAATTTCGTATTCTTACTTCAAAACATCTATAAAACAATGTTTTTTTTTTACTTTAAAAATTACACAACTATTTTTCATACATTGTTAACTCACTCTGGTATTAAAATTTCGTATTCTCACTCCAAAACATAACAAAAACAATGTTTTTTTTTTACTTTAAAAATTACACAACTATTTTTCATACATTGTTAACTCACTCTGGTATTAAAATTTCGTATTCTTACTTCAAAACATCTATAAAACAATGTTTTTTTTTTACTTTAAAAATTACACAACTATTTTTCATACATTGTTAACTCACTCTGGTATTAAAATTTCGTATTCTCACTCCAAAACATAACAAAAACAATGTTTTTTTTTACTTTAAAAATTACACAACTATTTTTCATACATTGTTAACTCACTCTGGTATTAAAATTTCGTATTCTCACTCCAAAACATCTATAAAACAATGTTTTTTTTTACTTTAAAAATTACACAACTATTTTTCATACATTGTTAACTCACTCTGGTATTAAAATTTCGTATTCTCACTCCAAAACATCTATAAAAACAATGTTTTTTTTTTACTTTAAAAATTACACAACTATTTTTCATACATTGTTAACTCACTCTGGTATTAAAATTTCGTATTCTCACTTCAAAACATCTATAAAACAATGTTTTTTTTTACTTTAAAAATTACACAACTATTTTTCATACATTGTTAACTCACTCTGGTATTAAAATTTCGTATTCTCACTCCAAAACATCTATAAAACAATGTTTTTTTTTACTTTAAAAATTACACAACTATTTTTCATACATTGTTAACTCACTCTGGTATTAAAATTTCGTATTCTCACTCCAAAACATCTATAAAACAATGTTTTTTTTTACTTTAAAAATTACACAACTATTTTTCATACATTGTTAACTCACTCTGGTATTAAAATTTCGTATTCTTACTTCAAAACATCTATAAAACAAGGTTTTTTTTTTACTTTAAAAATTACACAACTATTTTTCATACATTGTTAACTCACTCTGGTATTAAAATTTCGTATTCTTACTTCAAAACATCTATAAAACAATGTTTTTTTTTTACTTTAAAAATTACACAACTATTTTTCATACATTGTTTAACTCACTCTGGTATTAAAATTTCGTATTCTTACTTCAAAACATCTATAAAACAATGTTTTTTTTTACTTTAAAAATTACACAACTATTTTTCATACATTGTTAACTCACTCTGGTATTAAAATTTCGTATTCTCACTCCAAAACATAAATAAAACAATGTTTTTTTTTACTTTAAAAATTACACAACTATTTTTCATACATTGTTAACTCACTCTGGTATTAAAATTTCGTATTCTCACTCCAAAACATCTATAAAACAAGGTTTTTTTTTTTACTTTAAAAATTACACAACTATTTTTCATACATTGTTAACTCACTCTGGTATTAAAATTTCGTATTCTTACTTCAAAACATCTATAAAACAATGTTTTTTTTTTACTTTAAAAATTACACAACTATTTTTCATACATTGTTAACTCACTCTGGTATTAAAATTTCGTATTCTTACTCCAAAACATCTATAAAACAATGTTTTTTTTTACTTTAAAAATTACACAACTATTTTTCATACATTGTTAACTCACTCTGGTATTAAAATTTCGTATTCTCACTTCAAAACATAAATAAAACAAGGTTTTTTTTTACTTTAAAATTACACAACTATTTTTCATACATTGTTAACTCACTCTGGTATTAAAATTTCGTATTCTCACTCCAAAACATCTATAAAACAAGGTTTTTTTTTACTTTAAAAATTACACAACTATTTTTCATACATTGTTAACTCACTCTGGTATTAAAATTTCGTATTCTCACTCCAAAACATCTATAAAACAATGTTTTTTTTACTTTAAAAATTACACAACTATTTTTCATACATTGTTAACTCACTCTGGTATTAAAATTTCGTATTCTCACTTCAAAACATCTATAAAACAATGTTTTTTTTTACTTTAAAAATTACACAACTATTTTTCATACATTGTTAACTCACTCTGGTATTAAAATTTCGTATTCTCACTCCAAAACATCTATAAAACAAGGTTTTTTTTTTACTTTAAAAATTACACAACTATTTTTCATACATTGTTAACTCACTCTGGTATTAAAATTTCGTATTCTCACTCCAAAACATCTATAAAACAATGTTTTTTTTTACTTTAAAAATTACACAACTATTTTTCATACATTGTTAACTCACTCTGGTATTAAAATTTCGTATTCTCACTCCAAAACATAAATAAAACAAGGTTTTTTTTTACTTTAAAAATTACACAACTATTTTTCATACATTGTTAACTCACTCTGGTATTAAAATTTCGTATTCTCACTCCAAAACATCTATAAAACAATGTTTTTTTTTACTTTAAAAATTACACAACTATTTTTCATACATTGTTAACTCACTCTGGTATTAAAATTTCGTATTCTTACTTCAAAACATCTATAAAACAAGGTTTTTTTTTACTTTAAAAATTACACAACTATTTTTCATACATTGTTAACTCACTCTGGTATTAAAATTTCGTATTCTCACTCCAAAACATAAATAAAACAAGGTTTTTTTTTTACTTTAAAAATTACACAACTATTTTTCATACATTGTTAACTCACTCTGGTATTAAAATTTCGTATTCTCACTCCAAAACATCTATAAAACAATGTTTTTTTTTTACTTTAAAAATTACACAACTATTTTTCATACATTGTTAACTCACTCTGGTATTAAAAATTTCGTATTCTCACTCCAAAACATAAATAAAACAAGGTTTTTTTTTTACTTTAAAAATTACACAACTATTTTTCATACATTGTTAACTCACTCTGGTATTAAAATTTCGTATTCTCACTCCAAAACATCTATAAAACAATGTTTTTTTTTACTTTAAAAATTACACAACTATTTTTCATACATTGTTAACTCACTCTGGTATTAAAATTTCGTATTCTTACTTCAAAACATCTATAAAACAAGGTTTTTTTTTTACTTTAAAAATTACACAACTATTTTTCATACATTGTTAACTCACTCTGGTATTAAAATTTCGTATTCTCACTCCAAAACATAAATAAAACAAGGTTTTTTTTTTACTTTAAAAATTACACAACTATTTTTCATACATTGTTAACTCACTCTGGTATTAAAATTTCGTATTCTCACTCCAAAAACATCTATAAAACAATGTTTTTTTTTTACTTTAAAAATTACACAACTATTTTTCATACATTGTTAACTCACTCTGGTATTAAAATTTCGTATTCTCACTTCAAAACATCTATAAAACAATGTTTTTTTTTTACTTTAAAAATTACACAACTATTTTTCATACATTGTTAACTCACTCTGGTATTAAAATTTCGTATTCTCACTCCAAAACATAACAAAAACAAGGTTTTTTTTTTACTTTAAAAATTACACAACTATTTTTCATACATTGTTAACTCACTCTGGTATTAAAATTTCGTATTCTCACTCCAAAACATCTATAAAACAATGTTTTTTTTTACTTTAAAAATTACACAACTATTTTTCATACATTGTTAACTCACTCTGGTATTAAAATTTCGTATTCTCACTCCAAAACATAAATAAAACAATGTTTTTTTTTACTTTAAAAATTACACAACTATTTTTCATACATTGTTAACTCACTCTGGTATTAAAATTTCGTATTCTCACTCCAAAACATCTATAAAACAATGTTTTTTTTTACTTTAAAAATTACACAACTATTTTTCATACATTGTTAACTCACTCTGGTATTAAAATTTCGTATTCTTACTTCAAAACATCTATAAAACAAGGTTTTTTTTTTACTTTAAAAAATTACACAACTATTTTTCATACATTGTTAACTCACTCTGGTATTAAAATTTCGTATTCTTACTTCAAAACATAAATAAAACAAGGTTTTTTTTTACTTTAAAAATTACACAACTATTTTTCATACATTGTTAACTCACTCTGGTATTAAAATTTCGTATTCTCACTCCAAAACATCTATAAAACAATGTTTTTTTTTACTTTAAAAATTACACAACTATTTTTCATACATTGTTAAATCACTCTGGTATTAAAATTTCGTATTCTCACTTCAAAACATAAATAAAACAAGGTTTTTTTTTTACTTTAAAAATTACACAACTATTTTTCATACATTGTTAACTCACTCTGGTATTAAAATTTCGTATTCTCACTCCAAAAACATCTATAAAACAATGTTTTTTTTTACTTTAAAAATTACACAACTATTTTTCATACATTGTTAACTCACTCTGGTATTAAAATTTCGTATTCTTACTCCAAAACATCTATAAAACAATGTTTTTTTTTACTTTAAAAATTACACAACTATTTTTCATACATTGTTAACTCACTCTGGTATTAAAATTTCGTATTCTCACTCCAAAACATCTATAAAACAATGTTTTTTTTTTTACTTTAAAAATTACACAACTATTTTTCATACATTGTTAACTCACTCTGGTATTAAAATTTCGTATTCTCACTCCAAAACATCTATAAAACAATGTTTTTTTTTTACTTTAAAAATTACACAACTATTTTTCATACATTGTTAACTCACTCTGGTATTAAAATTTCGTATTCTTACTTCAAAACATCTATAAAACAAGGTTTTTTTTTACTTTAAAAATTACACAACTATTTTTCATACATTGTTAACTCACTCTGGTATTAAAATTTCGTATTCTTACTTCAAAACATAAATAAAACAAGGTTTTTTTTTACTTTAAAATTACACAACTATTTTTCATACATTGTTAACTCACTCTGGTATTAAAATTTCGTATTCTTACTTCAAAACATCTATAAAACAATGTTTTTTTTTACTTTAAAAATTACACAACTATTTTTCATACATTGTTAACTCACTCTGGTATTAAAATTTCGTATTCTCACTTCAAAACATAAATAAAAACAAGGTTTTTTTTTTACTTTAAAAATTACACAACTATTTTTCATACATTGTTAACTCACTCTGGTATTAAAATTTCGTATTCTCACTCCAAAACATCTATAAAACAATGTTTTTTTTTACTTTAAAAATTACACAACTATTTTTCATACATTGTTAACTCACTCTGGTATTAAAATTTCGTATTCTCACTCCAAAACATCTATAAAACAATGTTTTTTTTTTACTTTAAAAATTACACAACTATTTTTCATACATTGTTAACTCACTCTGGTATTAAAATTTCGTATTCTCACTCCAAAACATCTATAAAACAAGGTTTTTTTTTACTTTAAAAATTACACAACTATTTTTCATACATTGTTAACTCACTCTGGTATTAAAATTTCGTATTCTCACTCCAAAACATCTATAAAAC
>CAMPDV010003384.1:0-43981 GCA_946699065.1 Loxodes magnus | reverse complement strand
ACTTATTACTTCTCAAAGCATACTACTTAAAACTGAAATTCTATCTTCTTTTCTTACTTTACTTCTTCACTATCCAAAAATACTTATTACTTCTCAAAGCATACTACTTTAAACTGAAATTCTATCTTCTTTTCTTACTTTACTTCTTCACTTTCCAAATGCTTATTACTTCTCAAAGCATACTACTTTAAACTGAAATTCTATCTTCTTTTCTTACTTTACTTCTTCACTATCCAAAATACTTATTACTTCTCAAAGCATACTACTTTAAACTGAAATTCTATCTTCTTTTCTTACTTTACTTCTTCACTTTCCAAATGCTTATTACTTCTCAAAGCATACTACTTTAAACTGAAATTCTATCTTCTTTTCTTACTTTACTTCTTCACTTTCCAAATGCTTATTACTTCTCAAAGCATACTACTTAAAACTGAAATTCTATCTTCTTTTCTTACTTTACTTCTTCACTTTTCAAAATACTTATTACTTCTCAAAGCATACTACTTAAAACTGAAATTCTATCTTCTTTTCTTACTTTACTTCTTCACTATCCAAAATACTTATTACTTCTCAAAGCATACTACTTTAAACTGAAATTCTATCTTCTTTTCTTACTTTACTTCTTCACTTTCCAAATGCTTATTACTTCTCAAAGCATACTACTTTAAACTGAAATTCTATCTTCTTTTCTTACTTTACTTCTTCACTTTCCAAATGCTTATTACTTCTCAAAGCATACTACTTAAAACTGAAATTCTATCTTCTTTTCTTACTTTACTTCTTCACTATCCAAAATACTTATTACTTCTCAAAACTGAAATTCTATCTTCTTTTCTTACTTTACTTCTTCACTTTCCAAATGCTTATTACTTCTCAAAGCATACTACTTTAAACTGAAATTCTATCTTCTTTTCTTACTTTACTTCTTCACTTTCCAAAATACTTATTACTTCTCAAAGCATACTACTTTAAACTGAAATTCTATCTTCTTTTATTACTTTACTTCTTCACTATCCAAAATACTTATTACTTCTCAAAGCATACTACTTTAAACTGAAATTCTATCTTCTTTTCTACTTTACTTCTTCACTATCCAAAATACTTATTACTTCTCAAAGCATACTACTTAAAACTGAATTCTATCTTCTTTTATTACTTTACTTCTTCTCTTTTTAAATACTTATTACTCTCAAAGCATACTACTTAAAACGTAAATTCTATCTTCTTTTCTTACTTTACTTCTTCACTATCAAAATACTTATTACTTCTCAAAGCATACTACTTTAAACTGAAATTCTATCTTCTTTTCTTACTTTACTTCTTCACTATCCAAAATACTTATTACTTCTCAAAGCATACTACTTTAAACTGAAATTCTATCTTCTTTTCTTACTTTACTTCTTCACTTTCCAAATGCTTATTACTTCTCAAAGCATACTACTTTAAACTGAAATTCTATCTTCTTTTCTTACTTTACTTCTTCACTATCCAAAATACTTATTACTTCTCAAAGCATACTACTTAAAACTGAAATTCTATCTTCTTTTATTACTTTACTTCTTCACTTTTTTAAATACTTATTACTTCTCAAAGATACTACTTTAAACTGAAATTCTATCTTCTTTTCTTACTTTACTTCTTCACTATCCAAAATACTTATTACTTCTCAAAGCATATTACTTTAAACTGAAATTCTATCTTCTTTTCTTACTTTACTTCTTCACTATCCAAAATACTTATTACTTCTCAAAGCATACTACTTAAAACTGAAATTCTATCTTCTTTTATTACTTTACTTCTTCACTTTTTTAATTACTTATTACTTCTCAAAGCTACTACTTTAAACTGAAATTCTATCTTCTTTTCTTACTTTACTTCTTCACTTTCCAAATGCTTATTACTTCTCAAAGCATACTACTTAAAACTGAAATTCTATCTTCTTTTATTACTTTACTTCTTCACTTTCCAAATACTTAATACTTCTCAAAGCATACTACTTAAAACTGAATTCTATCTTCTTTTCTTACTTTACTTCTTCACTTTCCAAATGCTTATTACTTCTCAAAGCATACTACTTAAAACTGAAATTCTATCTTCTTTTATTACTTTACTTCTTCACTTTTCAAAATACTTTTTACTTCTCAAAGCATACTACTTAAAACTGAAATTCTATCTTCTTTTCTTACTTTAATTCTTCACTTTCCAAATGCTTATTACTTCTCAAAGCATACTACTTTAAAAATAAATTCTATCTTCTTTTCTTACTTTACTTCTTCACTTTCCAAATACTTAATACTTCTCAAAGCATACTACTTAAAACTGAAATTCTATCTTCTTTTCTTACTTTACTTTTTCACTTTCCAAATGCTTATTACTTCTCAAAGCATACTACTTTAAACTGAAATTCTATCTTCTTTTCTTACTTTACTTCTTCACTATCCAAAATACTTATTACTTCTCAAAGCATACTACTTTAAACTGAAATTCTATCTTCTTTTCTTACTTTACTTCTTCACTATCCAAAATACTTATTACTTCTCAAAGCATACTACTTAAAACTGAAATTCTATCTTCTTTTCTTACTTTACTTCTTCACTTTTTTAAATACTTATTACTTCTCAAAGCATACTACTTAAAACTGAAATTCTATCTTCTTTTCTTACTTTACTTCTTCACTTTCCAAATGCTTATTACTTCTCAAAGCATACTACTTTAAACTGAAATTCTATCTTCTTTTCTTACTTTACTTCTTCACTTTCCAAAAAACTTATTACTTCTCAAAGCATACTACTTAAAACTGAAATTCTATCTTCTTTTCTTACTTTACTTCTTCACTATCCAAAATACTTATTACTTCTCAAAGCATACTACTTTAAACTGAAATTCTATCTTCTTTTCTTACTTTACTTCTTCACTATCCAAAATACTTATTACTTCTCAAAGCATACTACTTAAAACTGAAATTCTATCTTCTTTTATTACTTTACTTCTTCACTATCCAAAATACTTATTACTTCTCAAAGCATACTACTTTAAACTGAAATTCTATCTTCTTTTCTTACTTTACTTCTTCACTATCCAAAATACTTATTACTTCTCAAAGCATACTACTTTAAACTGAAATTCTATCTTCTTTTATTACTTTACTTCTTCACTTTTTTAAATACTTATTACTTCTCAAAGCATACTACTTTAAACTGAAATTCTATCTTCTTTTCTTACTTTACTTCTTCACTATCCAAAATACTTATTACTTCTCAAAGCATACTACTTAAAACTGAAATTCTATCTTCTTTTCTTACTTTACTTCTTCACTATCCAAAATACTTATTACTTCTCAAAGCATACTACTTAAAACTGAAATTCTATCTTCTTTTCTTACTTTACTTCTTCACTATCCAAAATACTTATTACTTCTCAAAGCATACTACTTAAAACTGAAATTCTATCTTCTTTTATTACTTTACTTCTTCACTTTTTTAAATACTTAATACTTCTCAAAGCATACTACTTAAAACTGAAATTCTATCTTCTTTTATTACTTTACTTCTTCACTATCCAAAATACTTATTACTTCTCAAAGCATACTACTTTAAACTGAAATTCTATCTTCTTTTCTTACTTTACTTCTTCACTTTTTTAAATACTTATTACTTCTCAAAGCATACTACTTTAAACTGAAATTCTATCTTCTTTTCTTACTTTACTTCTTCACTATCAAAAATACTTATTACTTCTCAAAGCATACTACTTAAAACTGAAATTCTATCTTCTTTTCTTACTTTACTTCTTCACTTTCCAAATACTTAATACTTCTCAAAGCATACTACTTTAAACTGAAATTCTATCTTCTTTTCTTACTTCTTCACTTTCCAAATGCTTATTACTTCTCAAAGCATACTACTTTAAACTGAAATTCTATCTTCTTTTCTTACTTTACTTCTTCACTTTCCAAATGCTTATTACTTCTCAAAGCATACTACTTTAAACTGAAATTCTATCTTCTTTTCTTACTTTACTTCTTCACTTTCCAAATGCTTATTACTTCTCAAAGCATACTACTTTAAACTGAAATTCTATCTTCTTTTCTTACTTTACTTCTTCACTATCCAAAATACTTATTACTTCTCAAAGCATACTACTTAAAACTGAAATTCTATCTTCTTTTATTACTTTACTTCTTCACTATCAAAATACTTATTACTTCTCAAAGCATACTACTTTAAACTGAAATTCTATCTTCTTTTCTTACTTTACTTCTTCACTTTCCAAATGCTTATTACTTCTCAAAGCATACTACTTTAAACTGAAATTCTATCTTCTTTTATTACTTTACTTCTTCACTTTTTTAAATACTTATTACTTCTCAAAGCATACTACTTTAAACTGAAATTCTATCTACTTTTCTTACTTTACTTCTTCACTATCCAAAATACTTATTACTTCTCAAAGCATACTACTTAAAACTGAAATTCTATCTTCTTTTCTTACTTTACTTCTTCACTATCCAAAATACTTATTACTTCTCAAAGCATACTACTTAAAACTGAAATTCTATCTTCTTTTCTTACTTTACTTCTTCACTTTTTTAAATACTTATTACTTCTCAAAGCATACTACTTTAAACTGAAATTCTATCTTCTTTTCTTACTTTACTTCTTCACTTTTTTAAATACTTATCACTTCTCAAAGCATACTACTTTAAACTGAAATTCTATCTTCTTTTCTTACTTTACTTCTTCACTATCCAAAATACTTATTACTTCTCAAAGCATACTACTTAAACTGAAATTCTATCTTCTTTTCTTACTTTACTTCTTCACTTTCCAAATGCTTATTACTTCTCAAAGCATACTACTTAAAACTGAAATTCTATCTTCTTTTCTTACTTTACTTCTTCACTTTTTTAAATACTTATTACTTCTCAAAGCATACTACTTTAAACTGAAATTCTATCTTCTTTTCTTACTTTACTTCTTCACTTTCCAAATGCTTATTACTTCTCAAAGCATAAACTGAAATTCTATCTTCTTTTCTTACTTTACTTCTTCACTTTCCAAATGCTTATTACTTCTCAAAGCATACTACTTAAAACTGAAATTCTATCTTCTTTTCTTACTTTACTTCTTCACTTTTTTAAATACTTATCACTTCTCAAAGCATACTACTTAAAACTGAAATTCTATCTTCTTTTCTTACTTTACTTCTTCACTATCCAAAATACTTATTACTTCTCAAAGCATACTACTTAAAACTGAAATTCTATCTTCTTTTCTTACTTTACTTCTTCACTATCCAAAATACTTATTACTTCTCAAAGCATACTACTTTAAACTGAAATTCTATCTTCTTTTCTTACTTTACTTCTTCACTTTCCAAATGCTTATTACTTCTCAAAGCATACTACTTAAAACTGAAATTCTATCTTCTTTTATTACTTTACTTCTTCACTATCCAAAATACTTATTACTTCTCAAAGCATACTACTTTAAACTGAAATTCTATCTTCTTTTCTTACTTTACTTCTTCACTTTTTTAAATACTTATTACTTCTCAAAGCATACTACTTAAAACTGAAATTCTATCTTCTTTTCTTACTTTACTTCTTCACTATCCAAAATGCATATTACTTTAAACTGAAATTCTATCTTCTTTTCTTACTTTACTTCTTCACTTTCCAAATGCTTATTACTTCTCAAAGCATACTACTTAAAACTGAAATTCTATCTTCTTTTCTTACTTTACTTCTTCACTTTCCAAATGCTTATTACTTCTCAAAGCATACTACTTAAAACTGAAATTCTATCTTCTTTCTTACTTTACTTCTTCACTATCAAAATACTTATTACTTCTCAAAGCATACTACTTAAAACTGAAATTCTATCTTCTTTTCTTACTTTACTTCTTCACTATCCATACTACTTAAAACTGAAATTCTATCTTCTTTTCTTACTTTACTTCTTCACTTTCCAAATGCTTATTACTTCTCAAAGCATACTACTTTAAACTGAAATTCTATCTTCTTTTCTTACTTTACTTCTTCACTATCCAAAATACTTATTACTTCTCAAAGCATACTACTTTAAACTGAAATTCTATCTTCTTTTCTTACTTTACTTCTTCACTATCCAAAATACTTATTACTTCTCAAAGCATACTACTTTAAACTGAAATTCTATCTTTTTTTTCTTACTTTACTTCTTCACTTTTTTAAATACTTATTACTTCTCAAAGCATACTACTTAAAACTGAAATTCTATCTTCTTTTCTTACTTTACTTCTTCACTTTTTTAAATACTTATTACTTCTCAAAGCATACTACTTTAAACTGAAATTCTATCTTCTTTTCTTACTTTACTTCTTCACTTTCCAAATGCTTATTACTTCTCAAAGCATACTACTTAAAACTGAAATTCTATCTTCTTTTATTACTTTACTTCTTCACTTTTTTAAATACTTAATACTTCTCAAAGCATACTACTTAAAACTGAAATTCTATCTTCTTTTATTACTTTACTTCTTCACTATCCAAAATAATTATTACTTCTCAAAGCATACTACTTTAAACTGAAATTCTATCTTCTTTTCTACTTTAAACTGAAATTCTATCTTCTTTTCTTACTTTACTTCTTCACTATCCAAAATACTTATTACTTCTCAAAGCATACTACTTTAAACTGAAATTCTATCTTCTTTTCTTACTTTACTTCTTCACTATCCAAAATACTTATTACTTCTCAAAGCATACTACTTTAAACTGAAATTCTATCTTCTTTTCTTACTTTACTTCTTCACTATCCAAAATACTTATTACTTCTCAAAGCATACTACTTTAAACTGAAATTCTATCTTCTTTTCTTACTTTACTTCTTCACTATCCAAAATACTTATTACTTCTCAAAGCATACTACTTTAAACTGAAATTCTATCTTCTTTTCTTACTTTACTTCTTCACTTTCCAAATACTTAATACTTCTCAAAGCATACTACTTAAAACTGAAATTCTATCTTCTTTTCTTACTTTACTTCTTCACTTTCCAAATGCTTATTACTTCTCAAAGCATATTACTTTAAACTGAAATTCTATCTTCTTTTCTTACTTTACTTCTTCACTATCCAAAATACTTATTACTTCTCAAAGCATACTACTTAAAACTGAAATTCTATCTTCTTTTCTTACTTTACTTCTTCACTTTTTTAAATACTTATTACTTCTCAAAGCATACTACTTAAACTGAAATTCTATCTTCTTTTCTTACTTTACTTCTTCACTTTCCAAATGCTTATTACTTCTCAAAGCATACTACTTTAAACTGAAATTCTATCTTCTTTTCTTACTTTACTTCTTCACTTTCCAAATGCTTATTACTTCTCAAAGCATACTACTTTAAACTGAAATTCTATCTTCTTTTATTACTTTACTTCTTCACTTTCCAAATGCTTAATACTTCTCAAAGCATACTACTTAAAACTGAAATTCTATCTTCTTTTCTTACTTTACTTCTTCACTTTCCAAATGCTTATTACTTCTCAAAGCATACTACTTTAAACTGAAATTCTATCTTCTTTTCTTACTTTACTTCTTCACTTTCCAAATGCTTATTACTTCTCAAAGCATACTACTTAAAACTGAAATTCTATCTTCTTTTCTTACTTTACTTCTTCACTATCAAAATACTTATTACTTCTCAAAGCATACTACTTAAACTGAAATTCTATCTTCTTTTCTTACTTTACTTCTTCACTATCCAAAATACTTATTACTTCTCAAAGCATACTACTTTAAACTGAAATTCTATCTTCTTTTCTTACTTTACTTCTTCACTTTCCAAATGCTTATTACTTCTCAAAGCATACTACTTTAAACTGAAATTCTATCTTCTTTTCTTACTTTACTTCTTCACTATCCAAAATACTTATTACTTCTCAAAGCATACTACTTTAAACTGAAATTCTATCTTCTTTTCTTATTTAACTTCTTAACTATCCAAAAAACTTATTACTTCTCAAAGCATACTACTTAAAACTGAAATTCTATCTTCTTTTCTTACTTTACTTCTTCACTATCCAAAAATACTTATTACTTCTCAAAGCATACTACTTTAAACTGAAATTCTATCTTCTTTTCTTACTTTACTTCTTCACTTTCCAAATGCTTATTACTTCTCAAAGCATACTACTTAAAACTGAAATTCTATCTTCTTTTCTTACTTTACTTCTTCACTTTCCAAATGCTTAATACTTCTCAAGCATACTACTTAAAACTGAAATTCTATCTTCTTTTCTTACTTTACTTCTTCACTTTTTTAAATACTTATTACTTCTCAAAGCATACTACTTTAAACTGAAATTCTATCTTCTTTTCTTACTTTACTTCTTCACTTTCCAAATGCTTATTACTTCTCAAAGCATACTACTTTAAACTGAAATTCTATCTTCTTTTATTACTTTACTTCTTCACTTTCCAAATGCTTAATACTTCTCAAAGCATACTACTTAAAACTGAAATTCTATCTTCTTTTCTTACTTACTTCTTCACTTTTTTAAATACTTATTACTTCTCAAAGCATACTACTTTAAACTGAAATTCTATCTTCTTTTCTTACTTTACTTCTTCACTTTCCAAATGCTTATTACTTCTCAAAGCATACTACTTAAAACTGAAATTCTATCTTCTTTTCTTACTTTACTTCTTCACTTTCCAAATGCTTATTACTTCTCAAAGCATACTACTTTAAACTGAAATTCTATCTTCTTTTCTTACTTTACTTCTTCACTATCCAAAATACTTATTACTTCTCAAAGCATACTACTTTAAACTGAAATTCTATCTTCTTTTCTTACTTTACTTCTTCACTATCCAAAATACTTATTACTTCTCAAAGCATACTACTTTAAACTGAAATTCTATCTTCTTTTCTTACTTTACTTCTTCACTATCCAAAATACTTATTACTTCTCAAAGCATACTACTTTAAACTGAAATTCTATCTTCTTTTCTTACTTACTTCTTCACTTTCCAAATACTTAATACTTCTCAAAGCATACTACTTAAAACTGAAATTCTATCTTCTTTTCTTACTTTACTTCTTCACTTTCCAAATGCTTATTACTTCTCAAAGCATATTACTTTAAACTGAAATTCTATCTTCTTTTCTTACTTTACTTCTTCACTATCCAAAATACTTATTACTTCTCAAAGCATACTACTTAAAACTGAAATTCTATCTTCTTTTATTACTTTACTTCTTCACTTTTTTAAATACTTATTACTTCTCAAAGCATACTACTTTAAACTGAAATTCTATCTTCTTTTCTTACTTTACTTCTTCACTATCCAAAATACTTATTACTTCTCAAAGCATACTACTTAAAACTGAAATTCTATCTTCTTTTCTTACTTTACTTCTTCACTTTCCAAATGCTTATTACTTCTCAAAGCATACTACTTTAAACTGAAATTCTATCTTCTTTTCTTACTTTACTTCTTCACTTTTTTAAATACTTATCACTTCTCAAAGCATACTACTTTAAACTGAAATTCTATCTTCTTTTCTTACTTTACTTCTTCACTATCCAAAATACTTATTACTTCTCAAAGCATACTACTTTAAACTGAAATTCTATCTTCTTTTCTTACTTTACTTCTTCACTTTCCAAATGCTTATTACTTCTCAAAGCATACTACTTAAAACTGAAATTCTATCTTCTTTTCTTACTTTACTTCTTCACTATCAAAATACTTATTACTTCTCAAAGCATACTACTTAAAACTGAAATTCTATCTTCTTTTCTTACTTTACTTCTTCACTATCCAAAATACTTATTACTTCTCAAAGCATACTACTTTAAACTGAAATTCTATCTTCTTTTCTTACTTTACTTCTTCACTTTCCAAATGCTTATTACTTCTCAAAGCATACTACTTTAAACTGAAATTCTATCTTCTTTTCTTACTTTACTTCTTCACTATCCAAAATACTTATTACTTCTCAAAGCATACTACTTTAAACTGAAATTCTATCTTTTTTTCTTACTTTACTTCTTCACTTTTTTAAATACTTATTACTTCTCAAAGCATACTACTTAAAACTGAAATTCTATCTTCTTTTATTACTTTACTTCTTCACTATCCAAAATACTTATTACTTCTCAAAGCATACTACTTAAAACTGAAATTCTATCTTCTTTTCTTACTTTACTTCTTCACTATCCAAAATACTTATTACTTCTCAAAGCATACTACTTTAAACTGAAATTCTATCTTCTTTTCTTACTTTACTTCTTCACTTTCCAAATGCTTATTACTTCTCAAAGCATACTACTTAAAACTGAAATTCTATCTTCTTTTCTTACTTTACTTCTTCACTATCAAAATACTTATTACTTCTCAAAGCATACTACTTAAAACTGAAATTCTATCTTCTTTTCTTACTTTACTTCTTCACTATCCAAAATACTTATTACTTCTCAAAGCATACTACTTTAAACTGAAATTCTATCTTCTTTTCTTACTTTACTTCTTCACTTTCCAAATGCTTATTACTTCTCAAAGCATACTACTTTAAACTGAAATTCTATCTTCTTTTCTTACTTTACTTCTTCACTTTCCAAATGCTTATTACTTCTCAAAGCATACTACTTAAAACTGAAATTCTATCTTCTTTTCTTACTTTACTTCTTCACTATCCAAAATACTTATTACTTCTCAAAGCATACTACTTAAAACTGAAATTCTATCTTCTTTTCTTACTTTACTTCTTCACTATCCAAAATACTTATTACTTCTCAAAGCATACTACTTAAAACTGAAATTCTATCTTCTTTTATTACTTTACTTCTTCACTTTTTTAAATACTTATTACTTCTCAAAGCATACTACTTTAAACTGAAATTCTATCTTCTTTTCTTACTTTACTTCTTCACTATCCAAAATACTTATTACTTCTCAAAGCATATTACTTTAAACTGAAATTCTATCTTCTTTTCTTACTTTACTTCTTCACTTTTTTAAATACTTATTACTTCTCAAAGCATACTACTTTAAACTGAAATTCTATCTTCTTTTCTTACTTTACTTCTTCACTTTCCAAATGCTTATTACTTCTCAAAGCATACTACTTTAAACTGAAATTCTATCTTCTTTTATTACTTTACTTCTTCACTTTCCAAATGCTTAATACTTCTCAAAGCATACTACTTAAAACTGAAATTCTATCTTCTTTTATTACTTTACTTCTTCACTTTTTTAAATACTTATTACTTCTCAAAGCATACTACTTTAAACTGAAATTCTATCTTCTTTTCTTACTTTACTTCTTCACTTTCCAAATGCTTATTACTTCTCAAAGCATACTACTTAAAACTGAAATTCTATCTTCTTTTCTTACTTTACTTCTTCACTTTCCAAATGCTTATTACTTCTCAAAGCATACTACTTTAAACTGAAATTCTATCTTCTTTTCTTACTTTACTTCTTCACTATCCAAAATACTTATTACTTCTCAAAGCATATTACTTTAAACTGAAATTCTATCTTCTTTTCTTACTTTACTTCTTCACTATCCAAAATACTTATTACTTCTCAAAGCATACTACTTAAAACTGAAATTCTATCTTTCTTTTATTACTTTACTTCTTCACTTTTTTAAATACTTATTACTTCTCAAAGCATACTACTTTAAACTGAAATTCTATCTTCTTTTCTTACTTTACTTCTTCACTTTTCAAAATACTTTTTACTTCTCAAAGCATACTACTTTAAACTGAAATTCTATCTTCTTTTAATACTTTACTTCTTCACTTTCCAAATGCTTAATACTTCTCAAAGCATACTACTTAAAACTGAAATTCTATCTTCTTTTCTTACTTTACTTCTTCACTTTTTTAAATACTTATTACTTCTCAAAGCATACTACTTTAAACTGAAATTCTATCTTCTTTTCTTACTTTACTTCTTCACTATCAAAATACTTATTACTTCTCAAAGCATACTACTTAAAACTGAAATTCTATCTTCTTTTCTTACTTTACTTCTTCACTTTCCAAATGCTTATTACTTCTCAAAGCATACTACTTTAAACTGAAATTCTATCTTCTTTTCTTACTTTACTTCTTCACTATCCAAAATACTTATTACTTCTCAAAGCATACTACTTTAAACTGAAATTCTATCTTCTTTTCTTACTTTACTTCTTCACTATCCAAAATACTTATTACTTCTCAAAGCATACTACTTTAAACTGAAATTCTATCTTCTTTTCTTACTTTACTTCTTCACTATCCAAAATACTTATTACTTCTCAAAGCATACTACTTTAAACTGAAATTCTATCTTCTTTTCTTACTTTACTTCTTCACTTTCCAAATACTTAATACTTCTCAAAGCATACTACTTAAAACTGAAATTCTATCTTCTTTTCTTACTTTACTTCTTCACTTTCCAAATGCTTATTACTTCTCAAAGCATATTACTTTAAACTGAAATTCTATCTTCTTTTCTTACTTTACTTCTTCACTATCCAAAATACTTATTACTTCTCAAAGCATACTACTTAAAACTGAAATTCTATCTTCTTTTATTACTTTACTTCTTCACTTTTTTAAATACTTATTACTTCTCAAAGCATATTACTTTAAACTGAAATTCTATCTTCTTTTCTTACTTTACTTCTTTACTATATCCAAAATACTTATTACTTCTCAAAGCATACTACTTAAAACTGAAATTCTATCTTCTTTTCTTACTTTACTTCTTCACTTTTTTAAATACTTATTACTTCTCAAAGCATACTACTTTAAACTGAAATTCTATCTTCTTTCTTACTTTACTTCTTCACTTTTTTAAATACTTATCACTTCTCAAAGCATACTACTTTTAAACTGAAATTCTATCTTCTTTTCTTACTTTACTTCTTCACTATCCAAAATACTTATTACTTCTCAAAGCATACTACTTAAAACTGAAATTCTATCTTCTTTTCTTACTTTACTTCTTCACTATCCAAAATACTTATTACTTCTCAAAGCATACTACTTAAAACTGAAATTCTATCTTCTTTTCTTACTTTACTTCTTCACTATCCAAAATACTTATTACTTCTCAAAGCATACTACTTAAAACTGAAATTCTATCTTCTTTTATTACTTTACTTCTTCACTTTTTTAAATACTTATTACTTCTCAAAGCATACTACTTTAAACTGAAATTCTATCTTCTTTTCTTACTTACTTCTTCACTTTTCAAAATACTTTTTACTTCTCAAAGCATACTACTTTAAACTGAAATTCTATCTTCTTTTATTACTTTACTTCTTCACTTTCCAAATGCTTAATACTTCTCAAAGCATACTACTTTAAACTGAAATTCTATCTTCTTTTCTTACTTTACTTCTTTACTATCCAAAATACTTATTACTTCTCAAAGCATATTACTTTAAACTGAAATTCTATCTTCTTTTCTTACTTACTTCTTCACTATCCAAAATACTTATTACTTCTCAAAGCATACTACTTAAAACTGAAATTCTATCTTCTTTTATTACTTTACTTCTTCACTTTTTTAAATACTTATTACTTCTCAAAGCATACTACTTTAAACTGAAATTCTATCTTCTTTTCTTACTTTACTTCTTCACTATCCAAAATACTTATTACTTCTCAAAGCATACTACTTAAAACTGAAATTCTATCTTCTTTTCTTACTTTACTTCTTCACTATCCAAAATACTTATTACTTCTCAAAGCATACTACTTTAAACTGAAATTCTATCTTCTTTTCTTACTTTACTTCTTCACTTTCCAAATGCTTATTACTTCTCAAGCATACTACTTAAAACTGAAATTCTATCTTCTTTTATTACTTTACTTCTTCACTTTTCAAAATACTTTTTACTTCTCAAAGCATACTACTTAAAACTGAAATTCTATCTTCTTTTCTTACTTTACTTCTTCACTTTCCAAATGCTTATTACTTCTCAAAGCATACTACTTTAAAAATAAATTCTATCTTCTTTTATTACTTTACTTCTTCACTTTCCAAATACTTAATACTTCTCAAAGCATACTACTTTAAACTGAAATTCTATCTTCTTTTCTTACTTTACTTCTTCACTTTCCAAATGCTTATTACTTCTCAAAGCATACTACTTTAAACTGAAATTCTATCTTCTTTTCTTACTTTACTTCTTCACTATCCAAAATACTTATTACTTCTCAAAGCATACTACTTTAAACTGAAATTCTATCTTCTTTTCTTACTTTACTTCTTCACTATCCAAAATACTTATTACTTCTCAAAGCATACTACTTTAAACTGAAATTCTATCTTTTTTTCTTACTTTACTTCTTCACTTTTTTAAATACTTATTACTTCTCAAAGCATACTACTTTAAACTGAAATTCTATCTTCTTTTCTTATTTAACTTCTTAACTATCCAAAAAACTTATTACTTCTCAAAGCATACTACTTAAAACTGAAATTCTATCTTCTTTTCTTACTTTACTTCTTCACTATCCAAAATACTTATTACTTCTCAAAGCATACTACTTTAAACTGAAATTCTATCTTCTTTTCTTACTTTACTTCTTCACTATCAAAATACTTATTACTTCTCAAAGCATACTACTTAAAACTGAAATTCTATCTTCTTTTATTACTTTACTTCTTCACTTTCCAAATGCTTATTACTTCTCAAAGCATACTACTTTAAACTGAAATTCTATCTTCTTTTCTTACTTTACTTCTTCACTTTTTTAAATACTTATTACTTCTCAAAGCATACTACTTTAAACTGAAATTCTATCTTCTTTTCTTACTTTACTTCTTCACTTTCCAAATGCTTATTACTTCTCAAAGCATACTACTTTAAACTGAAATTCTATCTTCTTTTCTTACTTTACTTCTTCACTTTCCAAATGCTTATTACTTCTCAAAGCATACTACTTAAAACTGAAATTCTATCTTCTTTTCTTACTTTACTTCTTCACTTTCCAAATGCTTATTACTTCTCAAAGCATACTACTTTAAACTGAAATTCTATCTTCTTTTCTTACTTTACTTCTTCACTATCCAAAATACTTATTACTTCTCAAAGCATACTACTTTAAACTGAAATTCTATCTTCTTTTCTTACTTTACTTCTTCACTTTCCAAATGCTTATTACTTCTCAAAGCATACTACTTTAAACTGAAATTCTATCTTCTTTTATTACTTTACTTCTTCACTTTCCAAATGCTTAATACTTCTCAAAGCATACTACTTAAAACTGAAATTCTATCTTCTTTTCTTACTTTACTTCTTCACTTTTTTAAATACTTATTACTTCTCAAAGCATACTACTTTAAACTGAAATTCTATCTTCTTTTCTTACTTTACTTCTTCACTTTCCAAATGCTTATTACTTCTCAAAGCATACTACTTAAAACTGAAATTCTATCTTCTTTTCTTACTTTAATACTTATTACTTCTCAAAGCATACTACTTTAAACTGAAATTCTTCACTATCCAAAATACTTATTACTTCTCAAAGCATACTACTTTAAACTGAAATTCTATCTTCTTTTCTTACTTTACTTCTTCACTATCCAAAATACTTATTACTTCTCAAAGCATACTACTTTAAACTGAAATTCTATCTTCTTTTCTTACTTTACTTCTTCACTTTCCAAATGCTTATTACTTCTCAAAGCATACTACTTTAAACTGAAATTCTATCTTCTTTTCTTACTTTACTTCTTCACTTTCCAAAAAACTTATTACTTCTCAAAGCATACTACTTAAAACTGAAATTCTATCTTCTTTTCTTACTTTACTTCTTCACTATCCAAAATACTTATTACTTCTCAAAGCATACTACTTTAAACTGAAATTCTATCTTCTTTTCTTACTTTACTTCTTCACTATCCAAAATACTTATTACTTCTCAAAGCATACTACTTAAAACTGAAATTCTATCTTCTTTATTACTTTACTTCTTCACTATCCAAAATACTTATTACTTCTCAAAGCATACTACTTTAAACTGAAATTCTATCTTCTTTTCTTACTTTACTTCTTCACTATCCAAAATACTTATTACTTCTCAAAGCATACTACTTTAAACTGAAATTCTATCTTCTTTTATTACTTTACTTCTTCACTTTTTTAAATACTTATTACTTCTCAAAGCATACTACTTTAAACTGAAATTCTATCTTCTTTTCTTACTTTACTTCTTCACTATCCAAAATACTTATTACTTCTCAAAGCATACTACTTTAAACTGAAATTCTATCTTCTTTTCTTACTTTACTTCTTCACTATCCAAAATACTTATTACTTCTCAAAGCATACTACTTAAAACTGAAATTCTATCTTCTTTTCTTACTTTACTTCTTCACTATCCAAAATACTTATTACTTCTCAAAGCATACTACTTAAAACTGAAATTCTATCTTCTTTTATTACTTTACTTCTTCACTTTTTTAAATACTTAATACTTCTCAAAGCATACTACTTAAAACTGAAATTCTATCTTCTTTATTACTTTACTTCTTCACTATCCAAAATTACTTATTACTTCTCAAAGCATACTACTTTAAACTGAAATTCTATCTTCTTTTCTTACTTTACTTCTTCACTTTTTTAAATACTTATTACTTCTCAAAGCATACTACTTTAAACTGAAATTCTATCTTCTTTTCTTACTTTACTTCTTCACTATCAAAAATACTTATTACTTCTCAAAGCATACTACTTAAAACTGAAATTCTATCTTCTTTTCTTACTTTACTTCTTCACTTTCCAAATACTTAATACTTCTCAAAGCATACTACTTTAAACTGAAATTCTATCTTCTTTCTTACTTTACTTCTTCACTTTTTAAATACTTATTACTTCTCAAAGCATACTACTTAAAACTGAAATTCTATCTTCTTTTCTTACTTTACTTCTTCACTATCCAAAATACTTATTACTTCTCAAAGCATATTACTTTAAACTGAAATTCTATCTTCTTTTCTTACTTTACTTCTTCACTATCCAAAATACTTATTACTTCTCAAAGCATACTACTTTAAACTGAAATTCTATCTTCTTTTCTTATTTAACTTTTTCACTATCCAAAATACTTATTACTTCTCAAAGCATACTACTTTAAACTGAAATTCTATCTTCTTTTCTTACTTTACTTCTTCACTTTCAAAATACTTATTACTTCTCAAAGCATACTACTTAAAACTGAAATTCTATCTTCTTTTCTTACTTTACTTCTTCACTATCAAAATACTTATTACTTCTCAAAGCATACTACTTAAAACTTAAATTCTATCTTCTTTTCTTACTTTACTTCTTCACTATTTTAAATACTTATTACTTCTCAAAGCATACTACTTTAAACTGAAATTCTATCTTCTTTTCTTATTTAACTTCTTCACTATCCAAAAAACTTATTACTTCTCAAAGCATACTACTTAAAACTGAAATTCTATCTTCTTTTATTACTTTACTTCTTCACTTTCCAAATGCTTATTACTTCTCAAAGCATACTACTTAAAACTGAAATTCTATCTTTTTTTCTTACTTTACTTCTTCACTTTCCAAATGCTTAATACTTCTCAAAGCATACTACTTAAAACTGAAATTCTATCTTCTTTTCTTACTTTACTTCTTCACTTTTCTAAATGCTTATTACTTCTCAAAGCATACTACTTTAAACTGAAATTCTATCTTCTTTTCTTACTTTACTTCTTCACTATCCAAAATACTTATTACTTCTCAAAGCATACTACTTAAAACTGAAATTCTATCTACTTTTCTTATTTAACTTTTTCACTATCCAAAATACTTATTACTTCTCAAAGCATACTACTTTAAACTGAAATTCTATCTTCTTTTCTTACTTTACTTCTTCACTATCAAAATACTTATTACTTCTCAAAGCATACTACTTTAAACTGAAATTCTATCTTCTTTTCTTACTTTACTTCTTCACTATCAAAATACTTATTACTTCTCAAAGCATACTACTTAAAACTTAAATTCTATCTTCTTTTCTTACTTTACTTCTTCACTATCAAAAATGCTTATTACTTCTCAAAGCATATTACTTAAAACTGAAATTCTATCTTCTTTCTTACTTTACTTCTTCACTATCCAAAATACTTATTACTTCTCAAAGCATACTACTTAAAACTGAAATTCTATCTTCTTTTCTTACTTTACTTCTTCACTTTTTTAAATACTTATTACTTCTCAAAGCATACTACTTTAAACTGAAATTCTATCTTTTTTTCTTACTTTACTTCTTCACTTTCCAAATGCTTATTACTTCTCGAAGCATACTACTTAAAACTGAAATTCTATCTTCTTTTATTACTTTACTTCTTCACTTTTTTAAATACTTATTACTTCTCAAAGCATACTACTTAAAACTGAAATTCTATCTTCTTTTCTTATTTACTTCTTCACTATCCAAAATACTTATTACTTCTCAAAGCATACTACTTTAAACTGAAATTCTATCTTCTTTTCTTACTTTACTTCTTCACTATCCAAAATACTTATTACTTCTCAAAGCATACTACTTAAAACTTTAATTCTATCTTTTTTTCTTACTTTACTTCTTCACTTTCCAAATACTTAATACTTCTCAAAGCATACTACTTAAAACTGAAATTCTATCTTCTTTTCTTACTTTACTTCTTCACTATCCAAAATACTTATTACTTCTCAAAGCATACTACTTAAAACTGAAATTCTATCTTTTTTTCTTACTTTACTTCTTCACTATCAAAATACTTATTACTTCTCAAAGCATACTACTTTAAACTGAAATTCTATCTTCTTTTCTTATTTAACTTCTTCACTATCCAAAATACTTATTACTTCTCAAAGCATACTACTTTAAACTGAAATTCTATCTTCTTTTCTTACTTTACTTCTTCACTTTTTTAAATACTTATTACTTCTCAAAGCATACTACTTTAAACTGAAATTCTATCTTCTTTTCTTACTTTACTTCTTCACTTTCCAAATACTTATTACTTCTCAAAGCATACTACTTAAAACTGAAATTCTATCTTCTTTTCTTACTTTACTTCTTCACTTTTTTAAATACTTAATACTTCTCAAAGCATACTACTTAAAACTGAAATTCTATCTTCTTTTCTTACTTTACTTCTTCACTATCCAAATGCTTATTACTTCTCAAAGCATACTACTTTAAACTGAAATTCTATCTTCTTTTCTTATTTAACTTCTTCACTATCCAAAATACTTATTACTTCTCAAAGCATACTACTTTAAACTGAAATTCTATCTTCTTTTATTACTTTACTTCTTCACTTTTTTAAATACTTATTACTTCTCAAAGCATACTACTTAAAACTGAAATTCTATCTACTTTTCTTACTTTACTTCTTCACTTTTTTAAATACTTATCACTTCTCAAAGCATACTACTTAAAACTGAAATTCTATCTTCTTTTCTTACTTTACTTCTTCACTTTTTTAAATACTTATTACTTCTCAAAGCATACTACTTAAAACTGAAATTCTATCTTCTTTTCTTACTTTACTTCTTCACTATCCAAAATACTTATTACTTCTCAAAGCATACTACTTTAAACTGAAATTCTATCTTCTTTTCTTACTTTACTTCTTCACTATCCAAAATACTTATTACTTCTCAAAGCATACTACTTTAAACTGAAATTCTATCTTCTTTTCTTATTTAACTTCTTCACTATCCAAAATACTTATTACTTCTCAAAGCATACTACTTTAAACTGAAATTCTATCTTCTTTTCTTATTTAACTTCTTCACTTTTTTAAATACTTATTACTTCTCAAAGCATACTACTTAAAACTGAAATTCTATCTTCTTTTCTTACTTTACTTCTTCACTTTCCAAATACTTATTACTTCTCAAAGCATACTACTTAAAACTGAAATTCTATCTAATTTTCTTACTTTACTTCTTCACTTTTTTAAATACTTATTACTTCTCAAAGCATACTACTTAAAACTGAAATTCTATCTTCTTTTCTTACTTTACTTCTTCACTATCCAAAATACTTATTACTTCTCAAAGCATACTACTTAAAACTGAAATTCTATCTTCTTTTCTTACTTTACTTCTTCACTATCCAAAATACTTATTACTTCTCAAAGCATACAACTTTAAACTGATATTCTATCTTCTTTTCTTACTTTACTTCTTCACTTTCCAAAATACTTATTACTTCTCAAAGCATACTACTTTAAACTGAAATTCTATCTTCTTTTCTTACTTTACTTCTTCACTATCAAAATACTTATTACTTCTCAAAGCATACTACTTAAAACTGAAATTCTATCTTCTTTTCTTACTTTACTTCTTCACTTTCCAAATGCTTATTACTTCTCAAAGCATACTACTTTAAACTGAAATTCTATCTTCTTTTCTTACTTTACTTCTTCACTTTCAAATACTTATTACTTCTCAAAGCATACTACTATAAAATGAAATTCTATCTTCTTTTCTTACTTTACTTCTTCACTATCCAAAATACTTATTACTTCTCAAAGCATACTACTTTAAACTGAAATTCTATCTTCTTTTCTTATTTAACTTCTTCACTATCCAAAATACTTATTACTTCTCAAAGCATACTACTTTAAACTGAAATTCTATCTTCTTTTCTTACTTTACTTCTTCACTATCCAAAATACTTAATACTTCTCAAAGCATACTACTTTAAACTGAAATTCTATCTTCTTTTCTTATTTAACTTCTTCACTATCCAAAATACTTATTACTTCTCAAAGCATACTACTTTAAACTGAAATTCTATCTTCTTTTCTTATTTAACTTCTTCACTATCCAAAATACTTATTACTTCTCAAAGCATACTACTTTAAACTGAAATTCTATCTTCTTTTCTTACTTTACTTCTTCACTATCAAAATACTTTTTACTTCTCAAAGCATACTACTTTAAACTGAAATTCTATCTTCTTTTATTACTTTACTTCTTTACTTTTATAAATACTTATTACTTCTCAAAGCATACTACTTTAAACTGAAATTCTATCTTTTTTTCTTACTTTACTTCTTCACTTTCCAAATACTTAATACTTCTCAAAGCATACTACTTTAAACTGAAATTCTATCTTCTTTTCTTACTTTACTTCTTCACTATCCAAAATACTTAATACTTCTCAAAGCATACTACTTTAAACTGAAATTCTATCTTCTTTTCTTACTTTACTTCTTCACTTTTCTAAATACTTATTACTTCTCAAAGCATACTACTTTAAACTGAAATTCTATCTTCTTTTCTTACTTTACTTCTTCACTATCCAAAATACTTATTACTTCTCAAAGCATACTACTTTAAACTGAAATTCTATCTTCTTTTCTTATTTAACTTCTTCACTATCCAAAATACTTATTACTTCTCAAAGCATACTACTTTAAACTGAAATTCTATCTTCTTTTCTTACTTTACTTCTTCACTATCCAAATGCTTATTACTTCTCAAAGCATACTACTTTAAACTGAAATTCTATCTTCTTTTCTTACTTTACTTCTTCACTATCAAAATACTTATTACTTCTCAAAGCATACTACTTTAAACTGAAATTCTATCTTCTTTTCTTACTTTACTTCTTCACTATCCAAAATACTTATTACTTCTCAAAGCATACTACTTTAAACTGAAATTCTATCTTCTTTTCTTACTTTACTTCTTCACTTTCCAAATACTTATTACTTCTCAAAGCATACTACTTTAAACTGAAATTCTATCTTCTTTTCTTACTTTACTTCTTCACTATCCAAATACTTATTACTTCTCAAAGCATACTACTTTAAACTGAAATTCTATCTTCTTTTCTTATTTAACTTCTTCACTATCCAAAATACTTAATACTTCTCAAAGCATACTACTTTAAACTGAAATTCTATCTTCTTTTCTTACTTTACTTCTTCACTATCCAAAATACTTATTACTTCTCAAAGCATACTACTTTAAACTGAAATTCTATCTTCTTTTCTTATTTAACTTCTTCACTTTCCAAATACTTATTACTTCTCAAAGCATACTACTTTAAACTGAAATTCTATCTTCTTTTCTTACTTTACTTCTTCACTATCCAAAATACTTAATACTTCTCAAAGCATACTACTTTAAACTGAAATTCTATCTTCTTTTCTTACTTTACTTCTTCACTTTTCTAAATACTTATTACTTCTCAAAGCATACTACTTTAAACTGAAATTCTATCTTCTTTTCTTACTTTACTTCTTCACTATCCAAAATACTTATTACTTCTCAAAGCATACTACTTTAAACTGAAATTCTATCTTCTTTTCTTATTTAACTTCTTCACTATCCAAAATACTTATTACTTCTCAAAGCATACTACTTTAAACTGAAATTCTATCTTCTTTTCTTACTTTACTTCTTCACTATCCAAATGCTTATTACTTCTCAAAGCATACTACTTTAAACTGAAATTCTATCTTCTTTTCTTACTTTACTTCTTCACTATCAAAATACTTATTACTTCTCAAAGCATACTACTTAAAACTGAAATTCTATCTTCTTTTCTTACTTTACTTCTTCACTATCCAAAATACTTATTACTTCTCAAAGCATACTACTTTAAACTGAAATTCTACTTCTTTTATTACTTTAACTTCTTCACTATCCAAAATACTTATTACTTCTCAAAGCATACTACTTTAAACTGAAATTCTATCTTCTTTTCTTACTTTACTTCTTCACTATCCAAATACTTATTACTTCTCAAAGCATACTACTTTAAACTGAAATTCTATCTTCTTTTCTTATTTAACTTCTTCACTATCCAAAATACTTAATACTTCTCAAAGCATACTACTTTAAACTGAAATTCTATCTTCTTTTCTTACTTTACTTCTTCACTATCCAAAATACTTATTACTTCTCAAAGCATACTACTTTAAACTGAAATTCTATCTTCTTTTCTTATTTAACTTCTTCACTTTCCAAATACTTATTACTTCTCAAAGCATACTACTTTAAACTGAAATTCTATCTTCTTTTCTAACTTTACTTCTTCACTATCCAAAATACTTATTACTTCTCAAAGCATACTACTTTAAACTGAAATTCTATCTTCTTTTCTTATTTAACTTCTTCACTATCCAAAATACTTAATACTTCTCAAAGCATACTACTTTAAACTGAAATTCTATCTTCTTTTCTTACTTTACTTCTTCACTATCCAAAATACTTATTACTTCTCAAAGCATACTACTTTAAACTGAAATTCTATCTTCTTTTCTTATTTAACTTCTTCACTATCCAAAATACTTATTACTTCTCAAAGCATACTACTTAAAACTGAAATTCTATCTTCTTTTCTTACTTTACTTCTTCACTATCCAAAATACTTATTACTTCTCAAAGCATACTACTTTAAACTGAAATTCTATCTTCTTTTCTTATTTAACTTCTTCACTTTCCAAATACTTATTACTTCTCAAAGCATACTACTTTAAACTGAAATTCTATCTTCTTTTCTTACTTTACTTCTTCACTATCAAAATACTTATTACTTCTCAAAGCATACTACTTAAAACTGAAATTCTATCTTCTTTTCTTACTTTACTTCTTCACTTTTCTAAATACTTATTACTTCTCAAAGCATACTACTTTAAACTGAAATTCTACTTCTTTTATTACTTTAACTTCTTCACTATCCAAAATACTTATTACTTCTCAAAGCATACTACTTTAAACTGAAATTCTATCTTCTTTTCTTACTTTACTTCTTCACTATCAAATTACTTATTACTTCTCAAAGCATACTACTTTAAACTGAAATTCTATCTTCTTTTCTTACTTTACTTCTTCACTATCAAAATACTTTTTACTTCTCAAAGCATACTACTTAAAACTTAAATTCTATCTTCTTTTCTTACTTTACTTCTTCACTTTTTTAAATACTTATTACTTCTCAAAGCATACTACTTTAAACTGAAATTCTATCTTCTTTTCTTACTTTACTTCTTCACTTTCCAAATACTTAATACTTCTCAAAGCATACTACTTTAAACTGAAATTCTATCTTCTTTTCTTACTTTACTTCTTCACTTTTCTAAATACTTATTACTTCTCAAAGCATACTACTTAAAACTGAAATTCTATCTTCTTTTCTTATTTAACTTCTTCACTATCCAAAATACTTATTACTTCTCAAAGCATACTACTTTAAAACTGAAATTCTATCTTCTTTTCTTACTTTACTTCTTCACTATCCAAAATACTTATTACTTCTCAAAGCATACTACTTTAAACTGAAATTCTATCTTCTTTTCTTACTTTACTTCTTCACTATCCAAATGCTTATTACTTCTCAAAGCATACTACTTTAAACTGAAATTCTATCTTCTTTTCTTACTTTACTTCTTCACTTTTTTAAATACTTATTACTTCTCAAAGCATACTACTTAAAACTGAAATTCTATCTACCTTTCTTACTTTACTTCTTCACTTTCCAAATACTTAATACTTCTCAAAGCATACTACTTTAAACTGAAATTCTATCTTCTTTTCTTACTTTACTTCTTCACTATCAAATTACTTATTACTTCTCAAAGCATACTACTTTAAACTGAAATTCTATCTTTTTTTCTTACTTTACTTCTTCACTTTCCAAATACTTATTACTTCTCAAAGCATACTACTTAAAACTGAAATTCTATCTTCTTTTCTTACTTTACTTCTTCACTATCCAAAATACTTATTACTTCTCAAAGCATACTACTTAAAACTGAAATTCTATCTACCTTTCTTACTTTACTTCTTCACTTTTTTAAATACTTATTACTTCTCAAAGCATACTACTTTAAACTGAAATTCTATCTTCTTTTCTTACTTTACTTCTTCACTATCAAAATACTTTTTACTTCTCAAAGCATACTACTTTAAACTGAAATTCTATCTTCTTTTCTTACTTTACTTCTTCACTTTCCAAATACTTAATACTTCTCAAAGCATACTACTTAAAACTGAAATTCTATCTTCTTTTCTTACTTTACTTCTTCACTATCCAAAATACTTATTACTTCTCAAAGCATACTACTTTAAACTGAAATTCTATCTTCTTTTCTTACTTTAATTCTTCACTATCCAAAATACTTAATACTTCTCAAAGCATACTACTTAAAACTGAAATTCTATCTTCTTTTATTACTTTACTTCTTCACTTTCCAAATGCTTATTACTTCTCAAAGCATACTACTTTAAACTGAAATTCTATCTTTTTTTCTTACTTTACTTCTTCACTTTCCAAATGCTTAATACTTCTCAAAGCATACTACTTAAAACTGAAATTCTATCTTCTTTTCTTACTTTACTTCTTCACTTTTCTAAATACTTATTACTTCTCAAAGCATACTACTTTAAACTGAAATTCTATCTTCTTTTCTTACTTTACTTCTTCACTTTCCAAATACTTATTACTTCTCAAAGCATACTACTTTAAACTGAAATTCTATCTTCTTTTCTTATTTAACTTCTTCACTATCCAAAATACTTATTACTTCTCAAAGCATACTACTTTAAACTGAAATTCTATCTTCTTTTCTTACTTTACTTCTTCACTTTCCAAATACTTATTACTTCTCAAAGCATACTACTTTAAACTGAAATTCTATCTTCTTTTCTTACTTTACTTCTTCACTTTCCAAATACTTAATACTTCTCAAAGCATACTACTTTAAACTGAAATTCTATCTTCTTTTCTTACTTTACTTCTTCACTATCAAAATACTTATTACTTCTCAAAGCATACTACTTTAAACTGAAATTCTATCTTCTTTTCTTACTTTACTTCTTCACTATCCAAAATACTTATTACTTCTCAAAGCATACTACTTTAAACTGAAATTCTATCTTCTTTTCTTATTTAACTTCTTCACTATCCAAAATACTTATTACTTCTCAAAGCATACTACTTTAAACTGAAATTCTATCTTCTTTTCTTACTTTACTTCTTCACTTTTCAAATACTTATTACTTCTCAAAGCATACTACTTTAAACTGAAATTCTATCTTCTTTTCTTACTTTACTTCTTCACTTTCCAAATACTTATTACTTCTCAAAGCATACTACTTTAAACTGAAATTCTATCTTCTTTTCTTACTTTACTTCTTCACTATCAAAATACTTATTACTTCTCAAAGCATACTACTTTAAACTGAAATTCTATCTTCTTTTCTTACTTTACTTCTTCACTTTCCAAATACTTAATACTTCTCAAAGCATACTACTTAAAACTGAAATTCTACTTCTTTTATTACTTTAATTCTTCACTTTCCAAATGCCTATTACTTCTCAAAGCATACTACTTTAAACTGAAATTCTATCTTCTTTTCTTACTTTACTTCTTCACTTTCCAAATACTTAATACTTCTCAAAGCATACTACTTTAAACTGAAATTCTATCTTCTTTTCTTATTTAACTTCTTCACTATCCAAAATACTTATTACTTCTCAAAGCATACTACTTTAAACTGAAATTCTATCTTCTTTTCTTACTTTACTTCTTCACTTTCCAAATACTTATTACTTCTCAAAGCATACTACTTAAAACTGAAATTTTACTTCTTTTATTACTTTAATTCTTCACTATCCAAAATACTTATTACTTCTCAAAGCATACTACTTTAAACTGAAATTCTATCTTCTTTTCTTACTTTACTTCTTCACTTTTCTAAATACTTATTACTTCTCAAAGCATACTACTTAAAACTGAAATTCTATCTTCTTTTCTTACTTTACTTCTTCACTATCCAAAATACTTATTACTTCTCAAAGCATACTACTTTAAACTGAAATTCTATCTTCTTTTCTTATTTAACTTCTTCACTTTCCAAATACTTATTACTTCTCAAAGCATACTACTTTAAACTGAAATTCTATCTTCTTTTCTTACTTTACTTCTTCACTATCCAAAATACTTATTACTTCTCAAAGCATACTACTTTAAACTGAAATTCTATCTTCTTTTCTTATTTAACTTCTTCACTTTTTTAAATGCTTATTACTTCTCAAAGCATACTACTTTAAACTGAAATTCTATCTTCTTTTCTTACTTTACTTCTTCACTTTTCTAATACTTATTACTTCTCAAAGCATACTACTTTAAACTGAAATTCTATCTTCTTTTCTTACTTTACTTCTTCACTATCCAAAATACTTATTACTTCTCAAAACATACTACTTTAAACTGAAATTCTATCTTCTTTTCTTACTTTACTTCTTCACTATCAAAATACTTATTACTTCTCAAAGCATACTACTTTAAACTGAAATTCTATCTTCTTTTCTTACTTTACTTCTTCACTTTCCAAATACTTAATACTTCTCAAAGCATACTACTTAAAACTGAAATTCTATCTTCTTTTATTACTTTACTTATTCACTTTTCTAAATACTTATTACTTCTCAAAGCATACTACTTTAAACTGAAATTCTATCTTCTTTTCTTACTTTACTTCTTCACTATCAAAATACTTATTACTTCTCAAAGCATACTACTTAAAACTGAAATTCTATCTACCTTTCTTACTTTACTTCTTCACTTTTTTAAATACTTATTACTTCTCAAAGCATACTACTTAAAACTGAAATTCTATCTTCTTTTATTACTTTACTTATTCACTTTCTAAATACTTATTACTTCTCAAAGCATACTACTTTAAACTGAAATTCTATCTTCTTTTCTTACTTTACTTCTTCACTTTCCAAATGCTTAATACTTCTCAAAGCATACTACTTAAAACTGAAATTCTATCTTCTTTTCTTACTTTACTTCTTCACTTTCCAAATACTTAATACTTCTCAAAGCATACTACTTAAAACTGAAATTCTATCTTCTTTTCTTACTTTACTTCTTCACTTTCCAAAAACTTAATACTTCTCAAAGCATACTACTTAAAACTGAAATTCTATCTTCTTTTCTTACTTTACTTCTTCACTTTTCTAAATACTTATTACTTCTCAAAGCATACTACTTTAAACTGAAATTCTATCTTCTTTTCTTACTTAACTTCTTCACTTTCCAAATACTTAATACTTCTCAAAGCATACTACTTTAAACTGAAATTCTATCTTCTTTTCTCATTTAACTTCTTCACTTTTTTAAATACTTATTACTTCTCAAAGCATACTACTTTAAACTGAAATTCTATCTTTTTTTCTTACTTTACTTCTTCACTTTCCAAATGCTTATTACTTCTCGAAGCATACTACTTAAAACTGAAATTCTATCTTCTTTTATTACTTTACTTCTTCACTTTTTTAAATACTTATTACTTCTCAAAGCATACTACTTAAAACTGAAATTCTATCTTCTTTTATTACTTTACTTATTCACTTTTCTAAATACTTATTACTTCTCAAAGCATACTACTTTAAACTGAAATTCTATCTTCTTTTCTTACTTTACTTCTTCACTTTCCAAATACTTTTTACTTCTCAAAGCATACTACTTTAAACTGAAATTCTATCTTCTTTTCTTACTTTACTTCTTCACTTTCCAAATACTTAATACTTCTCAAAGCATACTACTTAAAACTGAAATTCTATCTTCTTTTCTTACTTTACTTCTTCACTTTCCAAAAACTTAATACTTCTCAAAGCATACTACTTAAAACTGAAATTCTATCTTCTTTTCTTACTTTACTTCTTCACTTTCCAAATACTTATTACTTCTCAAAGCATACTACTTTAAACTGAAATTCTATCTTCTTTTCTTACTTAACTTCTTCACTTTCCAAATACTTATTACTTCTCAAAGCATACTACTTTAAACTGAAATTCTATCTTCTTTTCTCATTTAACTTCTTTACTATCCAAAATACTTATTACTTCTCAAAGCATACTACTTTAAACTGAAATTCTATCTTCTTTTCTTACTTTACTTCTTCACTTTCCAAATACTTATTACTTCTCAAAGCATACTACTTTAAACTGAAATTCTATCTTCTTTTCTTACTTTACTTCTTCACTTTCCAAATACTTATTACTTCTCAAAGCATACTACTTTAAACTGAAATTCTATCTTCTTTTCTTACTTTAATTCTTCACTTTCCAAATGCTTATTACTTCTCAAAGCATACTACTTTAAACTGAAATTCTATCTTCTTTTCTTACTTTACTTCTTCACTTTTTTAAATACTTATTACTTCTCAAAGCATACTACTTTAAACTGAAATTCTATCTTCTTTTCTCATTTAACTTCTTTACTATCCAAAATACTTATTACTTCTCAAAGCATACTACTTTAAACTGAAATTCTATCTTCTTTTCTTACTTTACTTCTTCACTTTCCAAATACTTAATACTTCTCAAAGCATACTACTTTAAACTGAAATTCTATCTTCTTTTCTCATTTAACTTCTTTACTATCCAAAATACTTATTACTTCTCAAAGCATACTACTTTAAACTGAAATTCTATCTTCTTTTCTTACTTTACTTCTTCACTTTCCAAATACTTAATACTTCTCAAAGCATACTACTTAAAACTGAAATTCTATCTTCTTTTCTTACTTTACTTCTTCACTTTCCAAAAACTTAATACTTCTCAAAGCATACTACTTAAAACTGAAATTCTATCTTCTTTTATTACTTTACTTATTCACTTTTCTAAATACTTATTACTTCTCAAAGCATACTACTTTAAACTGAAATTCTATCTTCTTTTCTTACTTTACTTCTTCACTTTCCAAATACTTTTTACTTCTCAAAGCATACTACTTTAAACTGAAATTCTATCTTCTTTTCTTACTTTACTTCTTCACTTTCCAAATACTTAATACTTCTCAAAGCATACTACTTAAAACTGAAATTCTATCTTCTTTTCTTACTTTACTTCTTCACTTTCCAAAAACTTAATACTTCTCAAAGCATACTACTTAAAACTGAAATTCTATCTTCTTTTCTTACTTTACTTCTTCACTTTTCTAAATACTTATTACTTCTCAAAGCATACTACTTTAAACTGAAATTCTATCTTCTTTTCTTACTTTACTTCTTCACTTTCCAAAAACTTAATACTTCTCAAAGCATACTACTTAAAACTGAAATTCTATCTTCTTTTCTTACTTTACTTCTTCACTTTTCTAAATACTTATTACTTCTCAAAGCATACTACTTTAAACTGAAATTCTATCTTCTTTTCTTACTTTACTTCTTCACTTTCCAAATACTTATTACTTCTCAAAGCATACTACTTTAAACTGAAATTCTATCTTCTTTTCTTACTTTACTTCTTCACTTTCCAAATACTTATTACTTCTCAAAGCATACTACTTTAAACTGAAATTCTATCTTCTTTTCTTACTTTAATTCTTCACTTTCCAAATGCTTATTACTTCTCAAAGCATACTACTTTAAACTGAAATTCTATCTTCTTTTCTTACTTTACTTCTTCAAATTTTTTAAATACTTATTACTTCTCAAAGCATACTACTTTAAACTGAAATTCTATCTTCTTTTCTTACTTTACTTCTTCACTATCCAAAATACTTATTACTTCTCAAAGCATACTACTTAAAACTGAAATTCTATCTTCTTTTCTTATTTAACTTCTTCACTATCCAAAATACTTATTACTTCTCAAAGCATACTACTTAAAACTGAAATTCTATCTTCTTTTCTTATTTAACTTCTTCACTATCCAAAATACTTATTACTTCTCAAAGCATACTACTTTAAACTGAAATTCTATCTTCTTTTCTAACTTTACTTCTTCACTTTTCTAAATACTTATTACTTCTCAAAGCATACTACTTTAAACTGAAATTCTATCTTCTTTTCTTACTTTACTTCTTCACTTTCCAAATGCTTATTACTTCTCAAAGCATACTACTTTAAACTGAAATTCTATCTTCTTTTCTTACTTTACTTCTTCACTTTTTTAAATACTTATTACTTCTCAAAGCATACTACTTTAAACTGAAATTCTATCTTCTTTTCTTACTTTACTTCTTCACTTTCCAAATACTTATTACTTCTCAAAGCATACTACTTTAAACTGAAATTCTATCTTCTTTTCTTACTTTACTTCTTCACTTTTTTAAATACTTATTACTTCTCAAAGCATACTACTTTAAACTGAAATTCTATCTTCTTTTCTTACTTTACTTCTTCACTTTCCAAATACTTATTACTTCTCAAAGCATACTACTTTAAACTGAAATTCTATCTTCTTTTCTTACTTTACTTCTTCACTATCCAAAATACTTATTACTTCTCAAAGCATACTACTTTAAACTGAAATTCTATCTTCTTTTCTTATTTAACTTCTTCACTTTCCAAATGCTTAATACTTCTCAAAGCATACTACTTAAAACTGAAATTCTATCTTCTTTTCTTACTTTACTTCTTCACTATCCAAAATACTTATTACTTCTCAAAGCATACTACTTTAAACTGAAATTCTATCTTCTTTTCTTACTTTACTTCTTCACTATCCAAAATACTTATTACTTCTCAAAGCATACTACTTTAAACTGAAATTCTATCTTCTTTTCTTACTTTACTTCTTCACTTTTTTAAATACTTATTACTTCTCAAAGCATACTACTTAAAACTGAAATTCTATCTACCTTTCTTACTTTACTTCTTCACTTTCCAAATACTTAATACTTCTCAAAGCATACTACTTTAAACTGAAATTCTATCTTCTTTTCTTACTTTACTTCTTCACTATCAAATTACTTATTACTTCTCAAAGCATACTACTTTAAACTGAAATTCTATCTACTTTTCTTACTTTACTTCTTCACTTTCCAAATACTTATTACTTCTCAAAGCATACTACTTAAAACTGAAATTCTACTTCTTCTTTTTCTTCACTTTCCACTTTACTTCTCAAAGCATTCTTCACTTTTCTTTTCTTAAATTTCCAAATACTTATTACTTCTCAAAGCATACTACTTTAAACTGAAATTCTATCTTTTATTACTTTTCTTCACTTTACTTCTTCACTTTTAAAACTGAAATTCTAAATACTTATTACTTCTCAAAGCATACTACTTTAAACTGAAATTCTATCTTCTTTTCTTACTTTACTTCTTCACTTTCCAAATACTTATTACTTCTCAAAGCATACTACTTAAAACTGAAATTCTGAAAAAGCATTACTTTATGAAATTCTATCTTTTTTCTTACTTTACTTCTTCACTTCTTTATTACTTCTCAAAGCATATCTTAAAACTGAAAATACTTATTACTATCTCAACTTCTCAAAGCATACTACTTTAAACTGAAATTCTATCTTCTTTTCTTACTTTACTTCTTCACTATCCAAAATACTTATTACTTCTCAAAGCATACTACTTTAAACTGAAATTCTATCTTCTTTTCTTACTTTACTTCTTCACTATCCAAAATACTTATTACTTCTCAAAGCATACTACTTTAAACTGAAATTCTATCTTCTTTTCTTATTTAACTTCTTCACTATCCAAAATACTTTTTACTTCTCAAAGCATACTACTTTAAACTGAAATTCTATCTTCTTTTCTTACTTTACTTCTTCACTATCCAAAATACTTATTACTTCTCAAAGCATACTACTTTAAACTGAAATTCTATCTTCTTTTCTTATTTTACTTCTTCACTATCCAAAATACTTTTTACTTCTCAAAGCATACTACTTTAAACTGAAATTCTATCTTCTTTTCTTACTTTACTTCTTCACTTTCCAAATGCTTATTACTTCTCAAAGCATACTACTTAAAACTGAAATTCTATCTTCTTTTCTTACTTTACTTCTTCACTATCCAAAATACTTATTACTTCTCAAAGCATACTACTTTAAACTGAAATTCTATCTTCTTTTCTTACTTTAACTTCTTCACTATCCAAAATACTTATTACTTCTCAAAGCATACTACTTTAAACTGAAATTCTATCTTCTTTTCTTACTTTACTTCTTCACTTTCCAAATACTTATTACTTCTCAAAGCATACTACTTTAAACTGAAATTCTATCTTCTTTTCTTACTTTACTTCTTCACTTTCCAAAATACTTATTACTTCTCAAAGCATACTACTTTAAACTGAAATTCTATCTTCTTTTCTTACTTTAACTTCTTCACTATCCAAAATACTTATTACTTCTCAAAGCATACTACTTTAAACTGAAATTCTATCTTCTTTTCTTATTTAACTTCTTCACTATCCAAAATACTTATTACTTCTCAAAGCATACTACTTTAAACTGAAATTCTATCTTCTTTTCTTATTTAACTTCTTCACTATCCAAAATACTTATTACTTCTCAAAGCATACTACTTAAAACTGAAATTCTATCTTCTTTTCTTACTTTACTTCTTCACTATCCAAAATACTTATTACTTCTCAAAGCATACTACTTTAAACTGAAATTCTATCTTCTTTTCTTATTTAACTTCTTCACTATCCAAAATACTTATTACTTCTCAAAGCATACTACTTTAAACTGAAATTCTATCTTCTTTTCTTACTTTACTTCTTCACTATCCAAAATACTTATTACTTCTCAAAGCATACTACTTTAAACTGAAATTCTATCTTCTTTTCTTATTTAACTTCTTCACTATCAAAATACTTATTACTTCTCAAAGCATACTACTTTAAACTGAAATTCTATCTTCTTTTCTTATTTAACTTCTTCACTATCCAAAATACTTATTACTTCTCAAAGCATACTACTTTAAACTGAAATTCTATCTTCTTTTCTTATTTAACTTCTTCACTATCCAAAATACTTATTACTTCTCAAAGCATACTACTTTAAACTGAAATTCTATCTTCTTTTCTTATTTAACTTCTTCACTATCCAAAATACTTATTACTTCTCAAAGCATACTACTTTAAACTGAAATTCTATCTTCTTTTCTTATTTAACTTCTTCACTATCCAAAATACTTATTACTTCTCAAAGCATACTACTTTAAACTGAAATTCTATCTTCTTTTCTTATTTAACTTCTTCACTATCCAAAATACTTATTACTTCTCAAAGCATACTACTTTAAACTGAAATTCTATCTTCTTTTCTTATTTAACTTCTTCACTATCCAAAATACTTATTACTTCTCAAAGCATACTACTTTAAACTGAAATTCTATCTTCTTTTCTTACTTTACTTCTTCACTATCCAAAATACTTATTACTTCTCAAAGCATACTACTTTAAACTGAAATTCTATCTTCTTTTCTTACTTTACTTCTTCACTTTCCAAATACTTATTACTTCTCAAAGCATACTACTTTAAACTGAAATTCTATCTTCTTTTCTTACTTTACTTCTTCACTATCCAAAATACTTATTACTTCTCAAAGCATACTACTTTAAACTGAAATTCTATCTTCTTTTCTTACTTTACTTCTTCACTTTCCAAAATACTTATTACTTCTCAAAGCATACTACTTTAAACTGAAATTCTATCTTCTTTTCTTACTTTACTTCTTCACTATCCAAAATACTTATTACTTCTCAAAGCATACTACTTTAAACTGAAATTCTATCTTCTTTTCTTATTTAACTTCTTCACTATCCAAAATACTTATTACTTCTCAAAGCATACTACTTTAAACTGAAATTCTATCTTCTTTTCTTACTTTAACTTCTTCACTATCCAAAATACTTATTACTTCTCAAAGCATACTACTTTAAACTGAAATTCTATCTTCTTTTCTTATTTAACTTCTTCACTATCCAAAATACTTATTACTTCTCAAAGCATACTACTTTAAACTGAAATTCTATCTTCTTTTCTTACTTTAACTTCTTCACTTTCCAAATGCTTATTACTTCTCAAAGCATACTACTTTAAACTGAAATTCTATCTTCTTTTCTTACTTTACTTCTTCACTATCAAAATACTTATTACTTCTCAAAGCATACTACTTTAAACTGAAATTCTATCTTCTTTTCTTACTTTACTTCTTCACTTTTTTTCTAAATACTTATTACTTCTCAAAGCATACTACTTTAAACTGAAATTCTATCTTCTTTTCTTATTTAACTTCTTCACTTTCCAAAATACTTATTACTTCTCAAAGCATACTACTTTAAACTGAAATTCTATCTTCTTTTCTTATTTTACTTCTTCACTATCCAAAATACTTATTACTTCTCAAAGCATACTACTTTAAACTGAAATTCTATCTTCTTTTCTTATTTAACTTCTTCACTATCCAAAATACTTATTACTTCTCAAAGCATACTACTTTAAACTGAAATTCTATCTTCTTTTCTTACTTTAACTTCTTCACTATCCAAAATACTTATTACTTCTCAAAGCATACTACTTAAAACTGAAATTCTATCTTCTTTTATTACTTTACTTCTTCACTTTCCAAATACTTATTACTTCTCAAAGCATACTACTTTAAACTGAAATTCTATCTTCTTTTCTTACTTTAACTTCTTCACTTTCCAAATACTTATTACTTCTCAAAGCATACTACTTTAAACTGAAATTCTATCTTCTTTTCTTACTTTACTTCTTCACTTTCCAAATACTTATTACTTCTCAAAGCATACTACTTAAAACTGAAATTCTATCTTCTTTTCTTACTTTACTTCTTCACTATCCAAAATACTTATTACTTCTCAAAGCATACTACTTTAAACTGAAATTCTATCTTCTTTTCTTACTTTACTTCTTCACTATCCAAAATACTTATTACTTCTCAAAGCATACTACTTTAAACTGAAATTCTATCTTCTTTTCTTACTTTACTTCTTCACTATCCAAAATACTTATTACTTCTCAAAGCATACTACTTTAAACTGAAATTCTATCTTCTTTTCTTACTTTACTTCTTCACTATCCAAAATACTTATTACTTCTCAAAGCATACTACTTTAAACTGAAATTCTATCTTCTTTTCTTATTTAACTTCTTCACTATCCAAAATACTTATTACTTCTCAAAGCATACTACTTTAAAACTGAAATTCTATCTTCTTTTCTTACTTTACTTCTTCACTAAATCAAAATACTACTTTATTACTTCTTTTCAAAGCATACTACTTTAAACTGAAATTCTATCTTCTTTTCTTACTTTACTTCTTCACTTTTTTAAATACTTATTACTTCTCAAAGCATACTACTTTAAACTGAAATTCTATCTATCTTTTCTTATTTAACTTCTTCACTATCCAAAATACTTATTACTTCTCAAAGCATACTACTTTAAACTGAAATTCTATCTTCTTTTCTTACTTTACTTCTTCACTATCAAAATACTTATTACTTCTCAAAGCATACTACTTTAAACTGAAATTCTATCTTCTTTTCTTATTTAACTTCTTCACTATCCAAAATACTTATTACTTCTCAAAGCATACTACTTTAAACTGAAATTCTATCTTCTTTTCTTACTTTACTTCTTCACTATCCAAAATACTTATTACTTCTCAAAGCATACTACTTTAAACTGAAATTCTATCTTCTTTTCTTATTTAACTTCTTCACTATCCAAAATACTTATTACTTCTCAAAGCATACTACTTTAAACTGAAATTCTATCTTCTTTTCTTATTTAACTTCTTCACTATCCAAAATACTTATTACTTCTCAAAGCATACTACTTTAAACTGAAATTCTATCTTCTTTTCTTACTTTAACTTCTTCACTATTTTAAATACTTATTACTTCTCAAAGCATACTACTTTAAACTGAAATTCTATCTTCTTTTCTTATTTAACTTCTTCACTATCCAAAATGCTTATTACTTCTCAAAGCATACTACTTTAAACTGAAATTCTATCTTCTTTTCTTACTTTACTTCTTCACTATCAAAATACTTATTACTTCTCAAAGCATACTACTTTAAACTGAAATTCTATCTTCTTTTCTTATTTAACTTCTTCACTATCCAAAATACTTATTACTTCTCAAAGCATACTACTTTAAACTGAAATTCTATCTTCTTTTCTTACTTTACTTCTTCACTATCCAAAATACTTATTACTTCTCAAAGCATACTACTTTAAACTGAAATTCTATCTTCTTTTCTTATTTAACTTCTTCACTATCCAAAATACTTATTACTTCTCAAAGCATACTACTTTAAACTGAAATTCTATCTTCTTTTCTTACTTTACTTCTTCACTATCAAAATACTTATTACTTCTCAAAGCATACTACTTTAAACTGAAATTCTATCTTCTTTTCTTACTTTAACTTCTTCACTTTCCAAAATACTTATTACTTCTCAAAGCATACTACTTTAAACTGAAATTCTATCTTCTTTTCTTACTTTACTTCTTCACTTTCCAAATGCTTATTACTTCTCAAAGCATACTACTTAAAACTGAAATTCTATCTTCTTTTCTTACTTTACTTCTTCACTATCAAAATACTTATTACTTCTCAAAGCATACTACTTTAAACTGAAATTCTATCTTCTTTTCTTATTTAACTTCTTCACTATCCAAAATACTTATTACTTCTCAAAGCATACTACTTTAAACTGAAATTCTATCTTCTTTTCTTACTTTACTTCTTCACTATCCAAAATACTTATTACTTCTCAAAGCATACTACTTTAAACTGAAATTCTATCTTCTTTTCTTATTTTACTTCTTCACTATCCAAAATACTTATTACTTCTCAAAGCATACTACTTTAAACTGAAATTCTATCTTCTTTTCTTACTTTACTTCTTCACTATCAAAATACTTATTACTTCTCAAAGCATACTACTTTAAACTGAAATTCTATCTTCTTTTCTTATTTAACTTCTTCACTATCCAAAATACTTATTACTTCTCAAAGCATACTACTTTAAACTGAAATTCTATCTTCTTTTCTTACTTTACTTCTTCACTATCAAAATACTTATTACTTCTCAAAGCATACTACTTTAAACTGAAATTCTATCTTCTTTTCTTATTTAACTTCTTCACTATCCAAAATACTTATTACTTCTCAAAGCATACTACTTTAAACTGAAATTCTATCTTCTTTTCTTACTTTACTTCTTCACTATCCAAAATACTTATTACTTCTCAAAGCATACTACTTTAAACTGAAATTCTATCTTCTTTTCTTATTTTACTTCTTCACTATCCAAAATACTTATTACTTCTCAAAGCATACTACTTTAAACTGAAATTCTATCTTCTTTTCTTACTTTACTTCTTCACTATCCAAAATACTTATTACTTCTCAAAGCATACTACTTTAAACTGAAATTCTATCTTCTTTTCTTATTTAACTTCTTCACTATCCAAAATACTTATTACTTCTCAAAGCATACTACTTTAAACTGAAATTCTATCTTCTTTTCTTACTTTACTTCTTCACTATCCAAAATACTTATTACTTCTCAAAGCATACTACTTTAAACTGAAATTCTATCTTCTTTTCTTACTTTACTTCTTCACTATCCAAAATACTTATTACTTCTCAAAGCATACTACTTTAAACTGAAATTCTATCTTCTTTTCTTATTTAACTTCTTCACTATCCAAAATACTTATTACTTCTCAAAGCATACTACTTTAAACTGAAATTCTATCTTCTTTTCTTACTTTACTTCTTCACTATCCAAAATACTTATTACTTCTCAAAGCATACTACTTTAAACTGAAATTCTATCTTCTTTTCTTACTTTACTTCTTCACTTTCCAAATGCTTATTACTTCTCAAAGCATACTACTTTAAACTGAAATTCTATCTTCTTTTCTTACTTTACTTCTTCACTTTCCAAATACTTATTACTTCTCAAAGCATACTACTTTAAACTGAAATTCTATCTTCTTTTCTTACTTTACTTCTTCACTATCCAAAATACTTATTACTTCTCAAAGCATACTACTTAAAACTGAAATTCTATCTTCTTTTCTTATTTAACTTCTTCACTATCCAAAATACTTATTACTTCTCAAAGCATACTACTTTAAACTGAAATTCTATCTTCTTTTCTTATTTAACTTCTTCACTATCCAAAATACTTATTACTTCTCAAAGCATACTACTTTAAACTGAAATTCTATCTTCTTTTCTTACTTTACTTCTTCACTATTCTAAATACTTATTACTTCTCAAAGCATACTACTTTAAACTGAAATTCTATCTTCTTTTCTTACTTTACTTCTTCACTTTTCTAAATACTTAATACTTCTCAAAGCATACTACTTAAAACTGAAATTCTATCTTCTTTTCTTACTTTACTTCTTCACTATCAAAATACTTATTACTTCTCAAAGCATACTACTTTAAACTGAAATTCTATCTTCTTTTCTTATTTAACTTCTTCACTATCCAAAATACTTATTACTTCTCAAAGCATACTACTTTAAACTGAAATTCTATCTTCTTTTCTTACTTTACTTCTTCACTATCAAAATACTTATTACTTCTCAAAGCATACTACTTTAAACTGAAATTCTATCTTCTTTTCTTATTTAACTTCTTCACTATCCAAAATACTTATTACTTCTCAAAGCATACTACTTTAAACTGAAATTCTATCTTCTTTTCTTACTTTACTTCTTCACTTTCCAAAATACTTATTACTTCTCAAAGCATACTACTTTAAACTGAAATTCTATCTTCTTTTCTTACTTTACTTCTTCACTATCCAAAATACTTATTACTTCTCAAAGCATACTACTTTAAACTGAAATTCTATCTTCTTTTCTTACTTACTTCTTCACTTTCCTGAATGCTTAATACTTCTCAAAGCATACTACTTTAAACTGAAATTCTATCTTCTTTTCTTATTTAACTTCTTCACTATCCAAAATACTTATTACTTCTCAAAGCATACTACTTTAAACTGAAATTCTATCTTCTTTTCTTATTTAACTTCTTCACTATCCAAAATACTTATTACTTCTCAAAGCATACTACTTTAAACTGAAATTCTATCTTCTTTTCTTATTTAACTTCTTCACTATCCAAAATACTTATTACTTCTCAAAGCATACTACTTTAAACTGAAATTCTATCTTCTTTTCTTACTTTACTTCTTCACTATCAAAATACTTATTACTTCTCAAAGCATACTACTTTAAACTGAAATTCTATCTTCTTTTCTTATTTAACTTCTTCACTATTCTAAATACTTATTACTTCTCAAAGCATACTACTTTAAACTGAAATTCTATCTTCTTTTCTTACTTTACTTCTTCACTATCAAAATACTTATTACTTCTCAAAGCATACTACTTTAAACTGAAATTCTATCTTCTTTTCTTACTTTACTTCTTCACTTTTCAAAATACTTTTTACTTCTCAAAGCATACTACTTTAAACTGAAATTCTATCTTCTTTTCTTACTTTACTTCTTCACTATCCAAAATACTTAATACTTCTCAAAGCATACTACTTAAAACTGAAATTCTATCTTCTTTTCTTATTTCACTTCTTAACTATCCATAAATTCTTAATACTTCTCAAAGCATACTCCTTAAAACTGAAATTCTATCTTCTTTTCTTATTTAACTTCTTCACTATCCAAAATACTTATTACTTCTCAAAGCATACTACTTTAAACTGAAATTCTATCTTCTTTTCTTATTTTACTTCTTCACTTTCCAAATGCTTATTACTTCTCAAAGCATACTACTTTAAACTGAAATTCTATCTTCTTTTCTTACTTTACTTCTTCACTTTCCATGCTTATTACTTCTCAAAGCATACTCCTTAATACTGAAATTCTATCTTCTTTTCTTACTTTACTTCTTCACTTTTCTAAATTCTTAATACTTCTCAAAGCATACTACTTTAAACTGAAATTCTATCTTCTTTTCTTACTTTACTTCTTCACTTTTTTAAATACTTATTACTTCTCAAAGCATACTACTTTAAACTGAAATTCTATCTTCTTTTCTTATTTAACTTCTTCACTATCCAAAATACTTATTACTTCAAAGCATACTACTTTAAACTGAAATTCTATCTTCTTTTCTTACTTTACTTCTTCACTATCCAAAATACTTATTACTTCTCAAAGCATACTACTTTAAACTGAAATTCTATCTTCTTTTCTTATTTAACTTCTTCACTATTTTAAATACTTATTACTTCTCAAAGCATACTACTTTAAACTGAAATTCTATCTTCTTTTCTTACTTTACTTCTTCACTATCCAAATACTTATTACTTCTCAAAGCATACTACTTTAAACTGAAATTCTATCTTCTTTTCTTATTTAACTTCTTCACTATCCAAATGCTTATTACTTCTCAAAGCATACTACTTAAAACTGAAATTCTATCTTCTTTTCTTACTTTACTTCTTCACTATCCAAAATACTTATTACTTCTCAAAGCATACTACTTTAAACTGAAATTCTATCTTCTTTTCTTATTTAACTTCTTCACTTTTCTAAATACTTATTACTTCTCAAAGCATACTACTTTAAACTGAAATTCTATCTTCTTTTCTTATTTAACTTCTTCACTATCCAAAATACTTATTACTTCTCAAAGCATACTACTTTAAACTGAAATTCTATCTTCTTTTCTTATTTAACTTCTTCACTATCCAAAATACTTATTACTTCTCAAAGCATACTACTTTAAACTGAAATTCTATCTTCTTTTCTTACTTTACTTCTTCACTATCAAAATACTTATTACTTCTCAAAGCATACTACTTTAAACTGAAATTCTATCTTCTTTTCTTACTTTACTTCTTCACTATTTTAAATACTTATTACTTCTCAAAGCATACTACTTTAAACTGAAATTCTATCTTCTTTTCTTATTTAACTTCTTCACTATCCAAAATACTTATTACTTCTCAAAGCATACTACTTAAAACTGAAATTCTATCTTCTTTTCTTACTTTACTTCTTCACTATCCAAAATACTTATTACTTCTCAAAGCATACTACTTTAAACTGAAATTCTATCTTCTTTTCTTACTTTACTTCTTCACTATCCAAAATACTTATTACTTCTCAAAGCATACCACTTAAAACTGAAATTCTATCTTCTTTTCTTATTTAACTTCTTCACTATCCAAAATACTTTTTACTTCTCAAAGCATACTACTTTAAACTGAAATTCTATCTTCTTTTCTTACTTTACTTCTTCACTTTTCAAAATACTTTTTACTTCTCAAAGCATACTACTTAAAACTGAAATTCTATCTTCTTTTCTTACTTTACTTCTTCACTTTTCATAATACTTAATACTTCTCAAAGCATACTCCTTAAAACTTAAATTCTATCTTCTTTTCTTACTTTACTTCTTCACCTTTCAAAATACTTAATACTTCTCAAAGCATACTCCTTAAAACTGAAATTCTATATCTTCTTTTTCTTACTTCACTTCTTCACTTTTCTAAATACTTAATACTTCTCAAAGCATACTCCTTAATACTGAAATTCTATCTTCTTTTCTTACTCTACTTCTTCACTTTTCTAAATTCTTATTACTTCTCAAAGCATACTCCTTAAAACTGAAATTCTATCTTCTTTTCTTACTTTACTTCTTCACTTTTCAAAATACTTAATACTTCTCAAAGCATACTACTTAAAACTGAAATTCTATCTTCTTTTATTACTTTACTTATTCACTTTTCAAAATACTTAATACTTCTCAAAGCATACTACTTAAAACTGAAATTCTATCTTCTTTTCTTACTTCACTTCTTAACTTTTATAAATTCTTAATACTTCTCAAAGCATACTCCTTAAAACTGAAATTCTATCTTCTTTTCTTACTCTAATTCTTCACTTTTCTAAATTCTTAATACTTCTCAAAGCATACTACTTAAAACTGAAATTCTATCTTCTTTTTCTTACTTCACTTCTTCACTTTTCTAAATACTTAATACTTCTCAAAGCATACTACTTAAAACTGAAATTCTATCTTCTTTTCATACTTTACTTCTTCACTTTTCAAAATACTTATTACTTCTCAAAGCATACTCCTTAAAACCGAAATTCTATCTTCTTTTCTTACTCTACTTCTTCACTTTTCTAAATACTTAATACTTCTCAAAGCATACTACTTAAAACTGAAATTCTATCTTCTTTTCTTACTTTACTTCTTCACTTTTCTAAATACTTATTACTTCTCAAAGCATACTCCTTAAAACTGAAACTCAATCTTCTTTTCTTACTTTACTTCTTCACTATCAAAATACTTATTACTTCTCAAAGCATACTACTTTAAACTGAAATTCTATCTTCTTTTCTTATTTAACTTCTTCACTATCCAAAATACTTATTACTTCTCAAAGCATACTACTTTAAACTGAAATTCTATCTTCTTTTCTTACTTTACTTCTTCACTATCAAAATACTTATTACTTCTCAAAGCATACTACTTTAAACTGAAATTCTATCTTCTTTTCTTATTTAACTTCTTCACTATCCAAAATACTTTTTACTTCTCAAAGCATACTACTTTAAACTGAAATTCTATCTTCTTTTCTTACTTTACTTCTTCACTATCAAAATACTTATTACTTCTCAAAGCATACTACTTTAAACTGAAATTCTATCTTCTTTTCTTATTTTACTTCTTCACTATCCAAAATACTTTTTACTTCTCAAAGCATACTACTTTAAACTGAAATTCTATCTTCTTTTCTTACTTTACTTCTTCACTATCAAAATACTTATTACTTCTCAAAGCATACTACTTTAAACTGAAATTCTATCTTCTTTTCTTATTTAACTTCTTCACTATCCAAAATACTTATTACTTCTCAAAGCATACTACTTTAAACTGAAATTCTATCTTCTTTTCTTACTTTACTTCTTCACTATCCAAAATACTTATTACTTCTCAAAGCATACTACTTTAAACTGAAATTCTATCTTCTTTTCTTATTTAACTTCTTCACTATACAAAATACTTATTACTTCTCAAAGCATACTACTTTAAACTGAAATTCTATCTTCTTTTCTTACTTTACTTCTTCACTATCCAAAATACTTATTACTTCTCAAAGCATACTACTTTAAACTGAAATTCTATCTTCTTTTCT
>CAMPDV010003383.1:0-47291 GCA_946699065.1 Loxodes magnus | reverse complement strand
ATGAAATTGGAGATAAATACTAAGGCAAGTGCTGTAAAAATATGAGGAAAAGGAATACTTTTTTATGCTGATGGAATTGTTTGAAGGAGAATGAAGTAAAGATAAATATTAAGGCTATGGAGTATTAAAATATTAGAATGGAAGTAGGTATATACTGAAGTAAAGGCTTGATAAAGAAATTAACTCTTTTTTACGCTGATGGAAATGGGTACGATGGTGAATTAAAATATGATCAGTAGTATGGATAAGAAATTTTTAAATGATAAATTGAGATAAATTTTAAGGAAAATGATATAATGGAGTTAAAGAAGAAGTAGGAATTTTTAAATGCTTAAGCATAGAAATATATAAAGGAGAATTATCACAAAACCTGCCTTTTAAGAAAAAAAGAGTTTGTAAATTTTCTAATGGTCATAAATATAAAGGAAATTTATTAAAAGGATTCAAATAAGGATTAGGAAATATTTAATACGCAAGTGGAGACATATTTGAAGGTAAATTTTTAAAAAGTTATATCTTCTCAAGGTTGAGGGATATTCTATTATCAAAATGAAGATAAATTTAAAGGCCAATGAGAAAAGGGAATGAAAAAAAGGAAAAGGAAATTTATTTTCCAAAATAGAGAGATATTTAGTGAAGAATGTATCAAAGATGTTCCCTTAAATGGAAGTGGTATCTTCTACTATTAAAATGGCGATAAATATGAAGGGTAGATAAATAATGGCTTTAAGAAGGGAGAATAATTTTTTATTATACAAATGGTAGGGCTTATGAAGGAGAATTAAGTTAAGATGCTTATCAAGGTTATGGAAAGTTAAAAAATAATAGGGGAGATAGATAAGAAGGATATTGAACAAACGGAGCATAGTAAGAACAAGGAATTCAATCATATTCAGATGGCAGTCTTTATGATGGAGAATGAAGCAAAGGCGAAAGAAACGGTTATAGGCTCTTTAAATACAAAAATGGAGACAGATAAGAAGGAAAATGAACTCATAAGGAGCTAAATAAGGAAATGGGACATATCGATTCTCAAATATTGAAGATTTTGCAGGTGAATGGTTTAAAGAAAATCTTTTAAAAGGAAATGGTGTTTTTACTTATCCTAATGACGATAAATTTATGGGCAAATGAATAAATGGAATGAAAGAAGGTAAGAATCTTTTATCACAATGATGGAAGTAAATATGAAGGAGAACGAAGTAAAGATAAATATCATGGATATGGATCTTATAAGAGAAAAAATGGAGAATGATTTGAAGGAATTTGAGTAAATCATATAAAAAAAGGTAAAGAGATTATTTATTTAGAAGACAGAAGCAAGTATGAAGGAGAGTGAATCAAAGATAAAAAAACATGGATGCGGAATTTTAGAGTGATAAAATGGAGTTTAACATAAAGGATAATAGAATAAAGACTGATGAGAGTTCTATTCATTATGTCAACGGATAAATACATTAGGGTGAATGACTAAAGGATAAAAAATAATTATGGAATTTTTCTTTATTCTAAGGGAGATAAATACGATGGATAATGATCATAAGGTCTTAGATAGGGGAAATATTTTCTTTATTTAAAAGATTTAAAGTACATAATAAGGAGAATGGGAAAATGATAAATAACATGGATATGGAATATTTAAAGATTAGGAAGGAAACAAATATGAAGATTTTTAATATAAGGAAATAGAAATGGCAAAGGTACTTAAAAATGCCCCGGCGAAAAATTTTATTAAGGAGAATGATTAAATGATTAAGGCCATAGATATGGAGTTTTAACTTAAAAGTGAGGTAAAAAATATGAAGGGTAATGAGTAAAAGGAAAATAATAGGGAAATGGGGACTTTTAATATTACATAGGATTATACGAAGGAGAATAAGAAGATGATTATTAATCTGAATATGGAATATTAAAAATGATTATGGTGATAGATATAAGGGACTTTGAAAAAAGGATAGAAGATCAGGAAAAGGAATTTATTATCTAAAAAATGGAAGTAAATATGAAGAAGAATGGACATTAGATAAATATAATGGTATTGAAATACTTATTTATAAAAATGGATCAAAATATGAAGGACAAGGAGTGAACAACTACAAGGAAGAATAATGAACTCTTTAATATGTATGTGGAAATGCTTATAATGGAACATGACTTACCGATTAAAAGCATGGAAAAGGTAGATTAAAATATAGAAATGGAGATATATACGAAGATATCTGAGATGAAGGTTAGCATTTAGGTGAAGGAAGTTACTTCTTTACAGATGGTATTATTCAAGATGGAAAATGGTTAAAATCCCTTTTAAACACTTAAAGAAGATAAATTCTTAAAAGGAATATATGCATTATGTAGGATTATTTTAAAAAACTTAGAGATAAATATTTACAAATCAATATATTTTTTTATTTAATAAACTAGTATCTAGATTCTAGAGTAATATGAAATTATTGCAAGTTATAAAAAGTTTTTCAATCTTTTTCAGTTTTAGTTTGACACACTGAAGATGAAGATTTTTAAGGAAACAAGCTTTCTAAAAAGAAAAAACTCTTGTGAGTACTGAAGTAACTAGTTAATTGAGATGTTAAAATCTTGTTATGGATACTCATTTAATGTCTTAATAATTTTGTAACTAAATCTAAGAAAAACTCTATCAATATCTTCTAATCAGGTAGCACTAGAATATGGTAAATTAGAAGCTAAATAGGATAGAAGTACTTTATATTTATAACAAAGATAAAAAATTTGTTCTACCAGGAATTTTATTCCTTTGCAACCTAAAGAAGCTAGTCCTTCATTAATCTTCTTTATAAGATGAAGATCTATAAATTTTAGAGTCGATGACAAGCCTTCAACTTCTTGAAATTTTATTCTGAAGTTGGAAATTAAAATATCTAGAAGCAACTAAAAAATCTTTGCTTTCTTATTTTCTAGGCTTAAACTTAAAGGTATTAAAGTTGTTTTGTAAGAAAATTAATGCTAATTACCTTAAGGATTATTTAGAAGTCAAAGGAGAATAAATTCAAGAGTTAGTGATAAATGAGCCAAAAAAAACTTTTATGTTTCATTAGTTATGTCCAAATTTACGCTCAATAGAAGTCAATATCAGCAAAGATTAGAACTATAAACTAGACTCAAATTAATCAATCTTTTATAGCTCTTAAAAATAACCGGAGTTTTCTATAATGAATCTTTTGCTTATTTCCTATAAACCATAGTAATTAATTTATAAATGTGAGCATTTTCAAAAAGCAATTTTTTTGAAAGTAGCAGCCTTTCAAGTTTACTATCAAGCTAATCTAATTTGAAATAATTACATTTATAAGGCTTATTTCAGTTATAATTCTCTAGCATAGAGGAAATAGGTGAATATGCTTAGAATTTCTAAAGTATATGCTTTAGTGATATGTTTTAATTTACCTTTTGGAATGTGTGTCTATTTTTTCCTAATTCACTAACTTAAAGCAGGTGAAGCTGTCTAATGTTGTGTGAATAAACAACTAAATCCGAAGTTTTAAACTAAATTGCTTACATCTAAACTCCTTACATCTCAGCAGATTATAAATACTCTAAGTAATTGAATATCATAAGTTGTGGTTATTAAAAGTCCTAAGAGTTTAGAATTTTGAGATATGAAGTTAAACTCTAGTGATTTGTCTTAAATAATTGGACGATATGATAACTTTAAAATTTAGATTCTAAGCAGGCAGTATGGAATGAATCTCATCTAAAACTTTTCCAGTTTATAACGAAAATAAAATTACTTATCCTATATATAGTAGTTTAAGAGTTTTAAAGCTATAATAATAAAATAGCATTTTAGACCCTTATCAGAAAGAAATAAAGCAGCTATTAAAAAATCAAAATCTGTAATGATTCACAGAAAATAGAAAAAAATTAGTCAACTTCATCCTAAGTTTTAATATTTGACTCTAGAGGCTTTAAGCCTTATATTAAGTTAAAATTAAAAAATGCCTTTATTTAAAGAAAGATGTATTAGTGTATATAAAAAGAAAGGCTTATTTTATCTACTTCTATAGATAAAAGAAATGTTTTTGTTTGTTTAAACTTACTTTTTTCTTTAGATTGGCTAAAAACAGAATTATCTGTTCTGCTTGTTTATTAAATCTTGAGCCTGATTCTATTATCAACTTTTTTTTTCAAACTTCTTCATTTTTAATATTTATTTAGCTTTAGCAGTGATAATTCTAAACATCTAATACTTTTATTGTTATATATTAAGCAAGCACAGTAACATTATATGTGGAACTAATTAGTAAAACAGTTCTAAAGGAAAGAGGAAAAAGCCATAACTTCTGTTATATAACTCAAGGAAATATTTTTAGAGATGAATTGAGAGAAGTATCTGTGAAGAGTAGAAATTATCAGTTTAGAAAAATAAACCTGTTATATCTCAGCTAATTTTACTTTTACGACTAGTTAAGAATTTAACTTCTAGTAACTAAATATTTCAATAATAATCTCTATATATCTAAATAACTTCAAATCTCTTATAAGCATGCTTTACTTAAACTTCGGCTAATAAAGAGTAATTATGAATAAACAATATATCATAAACAAATATTTTAAAGATCCTCTCTTAATCAACAGTATCTTACCTTAATTTTTAAACAGTATCTAATAATAATTTGATAGATTTAAGATAGATCAATTATGTTTAATTTATGACTTTTATCAATATAACAATAATCATTGATATATAGAGATATTAGGTAATTTTATATACAATGTTTTTTTATTCTTGCTTCAATATTCATTAATTACCTTTTTTCATTTTGTCTTTTTAATAGCTTACAAAATTTATCTTTGTAAAATAATTTTAAAAGTGAAGGCTTTAATAAATGCAACTTATTATTATTAGGTTTTCTATACCCTATGAATTTGTTAGTACTTCTAACGCCATCAAATGAATTTTAGTTTCATGATACTTGATTTTTGTACTATTATACGTAGTTTTAAGTTACTTTATTATAAATGCTGATCTAAATAACTAGCAGAACTTTACGAGTTAGTTTATTTAAATTAATTTACATTTTCTAATGTTTGTGTGACTTTAATTATATGTCTTGATTTGCTAGCATGAAAATAAAACTTTAAAGCTTACTTTTGTTTGAACTGATTCATATCATATAGAAAGAAAAAAGAACGAAGAATTTGATTTTTACCCTTGTAGATAGTTTCTTTTATACTATTCCTTTTTTCCTGTATATGAAAAGTATTTTATATTCAAATTATATCTGAAACATCTATTTTCTACCACTTTTTTCGAAGATTTTGCTATGATAAAATAAATTCTCTGCCATTTTTCTTTTAAAGCAATTTCCCTATAAATTAACTATATCTCTAAGTTTAACTTTCAAAATTAAGGTAGTTTGAATTTATAAGAAGATATCTAGCCAAAATTTTTAAGATCTTATTAGCTTAAAAAATCCTAATTTAAGGATAATTAAAGAAAGCCTTAGTACTTAGAAAATTCCTCGTTGCCATCCCTTTATTCCGCTATTACATTTAGAAGTTATTAATACATTTAAATGATTTAGAACTAAAAGACTGAATGTTGATCTATAACTTTTTACTAAGAAGTTAAAGTAAATAACTAGTTAACTTGCTAAGAGTTGTTTAAGCTATATTATAAAAGATCTAGAGTTATGATGAGATTAAATGCTCTTATTGACTCTTAAAAATTAGGACTATTACGTTAAACATAATTTAGTGGAATGATTTAATGAAAGTAGTTTACAAATATAAATGGTTAATAAATAAATATCTATTTAAGTTTTTAAGTTAATTTAGATAGAATAAACATACTAGCTCATTATTCTAATATTATAGAATATATCAATAAAACTTTAATCACTCAATCATGCATTTATAAAAACCATGAGTAAACTAGAAGGTTTATTATTCTGAAAGCTTTTAGAAATGAAATTATCATTTTTAGTAAATCTTTTCTAGTTAAAGCCTATTTTCCATTCTGACTTTCAAAGATTTAGCTTTTATATTTATTTTTTAGGTAAATTAATTATTAAATGGGTTTAAATACCTTAAATTATGAATATTTATTAAAAATCAAGCTAATATCAAACAAAGCAACCTATTTATATATTAATATCATATTTAATCTCTAAAGAGAGCATGATGCATATTATTCTAGAGTTGGATAAATAATATGAGTATAAAAGCTCATTAGTTCTCATCTCAGTTATATTTAGCTATATTAATCTCTAGCCTTTACTAGGATAATTAAATTACTTAGATTTATTAAGTTTTTGACAACATTTCTCATTGTATCCTAGCTAAAACATATTGTTAGTTTATTCTTATTTAATTTAACTTATTAAATCATGTAAATGTCTTAAGAATTTATTTAATATGCTTTAATATTCCTAAGGCTAATATTATGTTTTACAGTTTTCGTTTGATTTATTAGATAGACTTATGCCTATAAGTATTAATTATACCAAAATTAATTAATAAATTTAAATCAATAATTTTTAAATACATTCTAGCTTAAAAAGACTAACATCCAAACTACCCCTTATTTTATATCTTATGCAAGATTTGCTCTTCTCATAATACACTTCTTCTTTATGTCACAAATAGAACTGTCTTCTCCTTTTTATTACTAGCTAGACTTCCAACATCTAATAGTCTTGATTGAAAATACTCATATAGCTATCTATCAATTTTAAATAATGCTAACTTTATTACATTTCAATATCCATTATTCTTAAAGTTATATAGCTAGCATTTTTTAATTAATAGTTACCTTATTCCCCTTTAATCTATTTCATTTACTAATAAACTAATTATCTTCATATATCTTATCTAAAAATCTTTCTTATCCAATATGAGTTTTCTAATTCTTCTTCCTTACTCTACTCATCTTTATCATCCCTCTAGTTTTTAAACAGATAGCTTATTAATAAATCTGTAAGTAGAGTAGACTAATAAATTGAGTTTAGATAATTAAATTTCAATTTAATAAAGATTGAAATAGTAGGAAACGAATACATTTATTAAGTATTATGGATATGTTTACTTTATTTAAACTAAAATAGTTTAATTATAAGTGCTAGCTATTTAAGAAGGAACTGCTTGTTAAAGATAAAATATGTCTACTTGGATTAATTAAAGCTAGCATTAGAGGAATAAAACTCCTGCTCGTTTAAGGATGTTTCGATGTGTTACTTATTTGAGAGAATCTAATCCTCATTTGTTTTAGGCTCAAATGGAATATGCCTTGGTGTTAGGCTAAAGAGCCTGTCAGCAATAATTACTAAGTTAATTTAAAGATACATTACTATACTAAATCTGATGAAAGTATAGTGCTAGTAGGGGATAAACACTTTCTTGGAAACTGGGAATATATCAAAAGGTGTTAGATTGTAGTATGATGGAGAAGGATTGTGGACTACAAAATTGTTTCTGTACAGGCCAGGAGTCTTTGAATATAAATTTATATGTCAATCTGTAAAGGGATAGAAGTGGGAAGAAGGAAAGAATAGAGTATTTGACGAAAAGATATTAGAGAGTAAGATTAGAAACAACTTTAAGTTATTTAATTTAATCTAGCAATGAGGAAAAACAAGCGTGTAATCAAGTGAAGAGTAAGAATCTCCTATTAAAAATAAATCCTCCTTTCCAGATATAAGTGCTTAAGAATCAGAAGCTTCGACACAGTCCTCTGAAAATAATACGAATTCTGAAAGATATAAAACTCAGTCTATCATTTAATGCTTAGGAATAGCAATTTCATTAGCAGAAGATTAAATGAAAGAGATAAATAACATGTAGAGGACATAGAAAATGAAGGATCTTTAAGTAAAATAAATTTTACATTAGTAAAAATTTGCATTTAAGGAGCCAAACAGTGGAATACATCAAGTGAAAGTTAATGAACGCAAGAGAGTATTGAATATATCGATGTTGAATCTTAAAGTTCTTAATTAATTTTGCTTTTACCTTGAGTTTTCTCTTCTTAATTCCATTAAAATGCTATCATTTTATTTTTCTCTTTATATGTATAAGAATTGATCATTACATTTTACTAAGAACCGAAGAAAATTGTATTTGAGAGTAGTTATAATTTGAATAATTTGACAATTATCTTTGTTAGTAGTAATACCAACTAAGCTACTCACTTAAATTTTCAAGCGATATAATTGCGGTTTGCAAATTTTTAATATATAGCAATAATTAAGAATAGTAAATGTTCTCCCCTTTCATCTTAATACAAAGGCTACTAATAATATTTCAAGTTATAAGGATCTTAACTTATTGAATCGGTTTATTAAAAATTAATTTCTCAAGCTTTTTTTTTAAGGGATTTGTTACTTAATATATAAACATATAACGAATAGGAAGCATTTTATTACAATTTTTTAAAAGTATTCTTTAAAATTTAGCTTTAGAAACTCAAAAAGTTAGGTATAAGATAGAGATTTTAGATAAACAAAGGGATAATATTTTCTCCCTTTATAACCAAATAATTTATTAAATAATAGTATGAGTATATTTAATATATTAAGCTGGTATTAGGGTAAATTAAGGTTAGTATTTTAATGAATTGATACTTAGTAAATACTTTAATTATTATAAACTTTAAGTTTAACATATAAATGGTGAAAATTCATATCATCTCTTTCTCTAAAATTTCAAAGCTGAAATCCAAACAATACTGAATAAATCCTATACTACTCCTAGATACATAGATCTGAAGGCATTTAAATAATATTGGTATAGGTGTTATTTTTAATTCCTAGTTAAATTATTAGTTATATTAGCAATGATAGAATATAACAATTACAAGTCTAAGCTGTAAACATGGGGAAGATAAAATAAATATTATATCTTTTATATAAAGTAATAATAAAGCTAGCTTATAAATGCTAAATATCCTTATAATTTAGTCTACTAAGTATTTATTTAAATGGAATATTAAATTAGTCAATGCTTACAATTGAAAATTTAGAAATAAATACTTTAAAATTTCTGAGTCATTTGTTCTTTAATGACAAATCAAGTTGACTGTATCTTTAAACTCTTTATCAAGGATATAAGTTAAACATATTAAAATCCCCTATTTTAAAGTTTGATCTTTGTTAAACTTAATAAAATTTTGGTAGTTTAAATAGCAGAATATTCTAATATTCGTAGTAAAAATAACCAATGCTAACTAAAATAAAAGGTAAAAAGAGTTTATTAGGTTACTGTGTGATTACATAGATCTAACTTCCTATCTAATTACTATAAATCAAAAAGCAAGCAATCTTAAAAATGTTTAATCGCTTTTTAAATTTACATCAGTCAACTATAAATTACAATTATGCTATCCAAAACAATTTTTTCATCTAACTTAATATTTCCTTAGTAATCATAAATTCTCATTGTTGCTATTATAAATAAGTTTCCAAACTCAGTGCTTCATATAATAAAAAGTAATAAATATAAATAGTAAATTAAGCAGATTTACCTAGTAATAATAGGTATTATGCTTATGAAAATTGCTAGCTGATTCTTTGAAATAACAATGGCTATACTATTCTAAACTTACTAGCTATGTTAATAAAAAATGTATAAGCTAGTTAGGAATTTAATTAGATGAACAATTTACCTAGATCTCTAGAATATCAATTTCAAAAATCTTATAGATAAAACGATAAAAATTACATATTAAAGTAGAAGTGTTAGGAAAGGCTTTTAAAAGGTAGATATTAATAGTAAATCTTAGTGTAAAGTTATAATTACATAGTATATTAAAAATAACCAAAGCTTAGGTTAATTAAGATAAGATTAGTTATAATATCATTTTTATATAAAAATACCTATAATTAGAGATGTGATTAGCTCTTAGAGGATATATCAGATAAGCTTTTCGATTAATAATAAGCTTTAATCAAGAAAAGTTTTTCAAGGACTGAAAAATCATATTGTAACTTATAGCTCTTATTTGATATTAAAACTAAGAAATGAGAAAGCACGCAAGCAATTGATTTATCTACTTAAATTTAAGCTTCAATAAATTTTAATAGCAAACTAATAATAGCAAAGCTTATAGCAATACATATAAATATCCTCTTTATATTAATAATACTTAAGAGATTATACTTCTTATATAGTTACCCATTTACCTTTTCTAATAATAGTCAACTTTTAATTTAACGCTAATATGCTTGCACAAAAATGGAGGAAGAAATCAAATCGCAAAAATTTATTTTTAGCCATTTTTCTTTATTCAAAAATCAAGAAGCTGCTATCTAAAAGGGAGTAGCATAGGCAGGGGATTTGACTACATTAAAGGAATATATTTAACTATAGAGAATTAAAGAAATTATGAATTTGCTAAGAAATTTATTAAGGAACTGTAACTAGTAACCAATAAATAAATATCTTTATATTCCTTCAAAATAACTAAGTATAGCTCTAAAGCGTGAACATTATTGAAGAATACTTTATATGAATAGAAGTACTAATATAGACAAAAAATTAGATTGGCGTCTTAGATTTAAAATGTTTATTAGATTTGTATGATTAAGATATAGAATCTTCTAAAGAGCTAGATATCTCAGAAGACATTAAAATGACTAAAGATATATTTAAATAATTAAGAGCATTAAATTAAAAAATCTACTAGGAATCGTAATTCAGTACTTTAAAAAAGTATTTAAGCTTAACTTAAACATATTTCTGATTAATAGGTAAATAGTTAAAAAGCAAATGATAGAGAATAACTAAAGTAATAATAAATCTAGCAATTGACTAAAAAATATAAAGATCTAAAAATAATGTTCTAGAATTAAGCTATGAAAATGAAATGAAAGGAAAAGTAAACAGAACTCTGATTAGAGTTTATGATTATCATTATATCAGAAAGCAATTAATCATTTAGAGCTTGCTAGACTAGAATTAATAAATTTGTTTATTGCAGTCAAGCAACAGTTAAGAAAACTACTTTCAATTAAAAACTAATTTATAATAATGAGATAAAACAGCAGGTATAGGTATAGATAAACTAATTTAAACTTAATTTAGAGTTTAGATGCTTCAACTAACATAGTAAAAGAGTAATAATTTTATAAATTTTTCTAAGTTAATTATTAAGGTTAAAATTTATGAGAATCTGATGTATTATTATAAATACCGAAATTAGAATTACGCTAGTAACAGTTAAAAATAAGAGGAAAAAGGAAAGGAAATAATTATTGAGGATTAATTAAGAACTAAAGGGAAATATATTCCAAATAAAAACTGCACCTTGGTTCTAAGATTATTAGAGCTAAACTAATATGACTCAAGTTTAAGATATTATTAATGTGAGAATAATATTTATAAAACATTTAACTCTTAAAATATAGTAATATAACTAGAATAAATCTCCATCAAAAAAAACGTAAAATTATACGAAAAAAAACGAAAAAAAAGAGAGGGAAAGTTCAACTGATTTTAGAAATATCATTCTGATGGTTAAACTTTAACCAAATCATACTGAAAAAAATTAAATTAATCTTGTAATTAAGAAGTTAAAGAAAAAGTTAGTTTTTTAAATTAAAAAAATATAAAAAATAACAGACTTCAAGAAAGGGTTTTTTACCACCTTCTCTGACCAGGAAAGGAAACTAGAAGCATTTTCTCTTACTATGTCCCCTTCAATTTTTAACTGCTCTTCTTAATAAATTTAACCATAAAAACACGATAAAATGGTAAAACTAAAGAAAAATATAAAATCCTAAAATTAGAATAAAGCAGCTCTCTCCCATCAAAGAATAAGTAGGACCTGAGAATAAAATTCCAACAAAAAAGTTACCATAGCTCTAAACGCGTCCATTTTAAAACTGAAAATAGTTACCTTTCAACTGAATCATTGAAACAAATAAATATGTAATAAAAAATTAACAATAAGGCAAAGTACGAAAATCAAAGCAAACTTTGATACCTTTTACCTAGATGATATCTAAATAGAATAAATGGAATATTATTTAATGACACAGTTAATATGATAACTTATTAATAAATAAAAAAGTTTGAAGATTAATTAAACAAATAGAAAGAAGATATATTTGTAATTAGTCAGGATAACATAAAGCATGAAGATGATGATAAGTCCATATGGTAGACTGAAGAACTAAAGTCGGAGTCCATGAACGAATGACAGGATTAGAAAATGAGATTTGAATAATGAGAGAGCAAGACGAGAAAAATTGAGTAAAATGAGATTCAAATTCTCCAATTAATAGAAGAGAACTTGTAGAAGCCTTTATAAGGAACCCCATGGAAATATAGTAACAAAAAAGATAATTTTCTAGAACAAGTAAAAGATGCTATATCTACAAAAGCACTGCAATTTGTGAAAGAAATACCCTTAATAGAAATAAATAGATTGAATATCTGAAGAAAAATGAACAATAAGTAAGTAGGATTGATGATAAAACGTAAATAAACAGTTTTATTAGCTATATAAAAATATAGTAAAGACATATGAATTATTATTATTATTAAAGAAGTAATGAAGAATAGAACTTTTACTTAAACTTTTAAATTTAATAATAGTAGACAAACCTTAATAAAATAAAAGGATTTTAGAACTATTTTAATACTACCAAGAATAAATAAATTGGGAGTTGAATCCATTTATGTCTTTAGCAATATGTGACGATATGTAATGGGCGCCAGGTGAGCGTATATTACGCCCGAGTAGACGCCAAGCCTTTGATTTCAGTTCGTCTGGAATCTTTGGTAGTTACGGATCATCTCATTGGCAAAGGGATAATGAGTGGACCTCCCATTTTGCTTAAAATATGTAAAGTGAAGCTTGAAAAATCTATTAGCGATATAAATAAAATAATACAAGCAGATTTATATAGAAGATATCATTAACTACATGTAAAGTTTATATTAATTTTACTTTATTTAAGAAGATTCTTCAAATATAAAGCTTCGACACGTCAACCCTTCTACAACATAAGTATGAAGTTCTCGTAGAAAATGTGAGATAACTTGACGATTATGACAAATGTCATTGATAAACTAGCCTAAAACAGAAGCTTTCAATTATTTTACTAGGAACTTAAACAAGTTTACAATTAATTTGTTGATGGTAAATTAATAAGACAAAAGTAACTTATCCATTTAATAATTTACTAATATAAGATAATATTAGATATATAAGATAATATCTAGATATATCAAAATTACGGTTTCACACATTCTAAAAAATTAATTAATGAATAAAAAAGCTTCATCATTTTTATGCTAAATACATAAAGTTTTCCCTAATCAACAACTATATTTTTAGAATCTTCATGACATCAAAAGAGATAATAATTGCTAAAAGCATAGTAGAAATTAATTATTCTACCTCATAGTTATTTATGCCATGTACTCATTTATCTTATTAATGTATCTAGTAAAAAGTAACTAATATTACTAGAGGATTAAGTACTTTAAGATCCTTTTTCAAAAATTAGCTATATATCATTTTATTTCCTATGCTATTAGATAATTAGTCTGCTTTATTGATACCTTCAATATAATAATTATCCTATGTAATACTTTGCTATAATCAGGCTTCTTATATTTGTTTTTAATAGTAAATTAGAGTTTTTTAGTCTACTCCTGATAAATAAGATATTATGACGACGATGGTCTTAAGACGTGATTTGCCTAGAGTAAAATCTAAGATATGTTAAAAAATAATTTTAAGGTTAGACTCTATAGTGATTCTAGGGTCTAGAAAGTCTAGAAACTGAAAAATTCATATTCTGATACTTAATTTAGAAGAATGAAAATAGCTAAGAAATGTAATTCCTTTGGCTAGAAATCTAGGCGCTAGTCTCCTAACTGGAAAAATAAAGATAAAGGAATAGAAAATAAAAATGACTATTGACTATGATCTCGGTCTCTTATGCATATAAATCATGAGTAATAGGGGGCGAATGGGGATATATAAGGACTAGGGAAAATATTATTGGATTAATTTAGGTAGAATTAGAAGGCTAAAATTAAGAATAAGAAAGGTAAGCAAATTTAAGTTGTAAAAAGTATAAAATTATCTTTAAAAATAGCTTCTAAAATATTTTTCAACAGTAAATACAAATCTATTATTTATCAGCTATCAAATGAAATAATTTAGTTCTTTAGTAAGTATAAAATGTGGTTATATTAAGGGAACTAGAGTAAATTAAAAAAAGTGGACTAGAAATGAGAAATAGGAATTCGAAATATATAGTAACAGATTCTTAATATGAGACTTACTTATTAATCTGAAAAAGGGAATAAATACATTATAAAATATTATTTTGGTATTTCTTCTCAACTTTATATTTAAAACTATATAAATTGAATGTTCAAGAGCCGATTTACCAAGTAAAGGAAAATGGTAATCTGATTAGATAAATTTTTTATTTCTTCATAGTAGTTTTAATTCTTCTAACTTTTATTTGATAGCGAAAGGATGAAGCAACAAAACTTAATTATATATATTTATATTTCTCAAAGTCTTCCAAACTTATAATTGATAATTACTAGCTTATGTATAGCATTAGCTTATATTAAACTGTATTAAAATAAAAATTCAAGCTTAAGTATTCCTAGAATAATCTCGCTAAGATAAAAAAGAAAGTAGTAATGGAAATGTAATTTTAAGGGCTATCACCTGAGTCAAGAATATTTGCATATAGCTTAATATCTTTAATTATCTAAGAGAGTTATTATAACTTGAGGTTCTATAATATAGCTTAGTATACCAGTCTATGTTTAATTGATAAAGCAACAAGTTTTAGTAATTTTGGCTTGTTTTGAATTAAATTATTTAAATTCTTTTCTGGTTATAAGGATTCTTAGTAACTAATTATTTATAATTGAGAGAAAAACTCATTAAGAAAATCTATTAAAAGTTAATCTTTTAAAGATTCGCATATAAAGAGAAAATTATTTTTAAGCAAGTTATATAAACAAAGAATTGAGGGTTTACACAAGAAGTTCCATCTTTATAGACTGTTTAATTTTATTTCTTGTTCATATGGTTTCATTCAAGCAATCTCATATCCATTAAGCACTAATATTCACACCTATATTAAAGATTTATTTTCTGTTTCTTAAGTTTTTATTATTAGAACTTAAATATCTTAAAGATATTTAAAACGGATAAAATATTTCTAAAATGAAAATCTGTATATAATACTGAAATAGTTATAGTTACTAATAAAAACAAGTTAAATAAATTATTGTAATTACTTAAATGTTTCACTACTATAAGCTTTTCCAGTTTAATGGGATAAATTTACAAGCTTTCAGCTTTACTTTTTTCTTTTTCTTTCTATTTAGTAAGATTTTATCTATATCCATTCTTTTGAGACTCACTATTTACTTTTTGTTTCTTTTTTTAGCAAAAATTGGATTCTAAAATAATTTCTTTGAGGACTTACACATTATAGCTTATCTTTTTGGAAAATTACTAATGAACTGCAATACAGCTTTGTTGCTAAAATCTCAAGTTCATAACATTTTATTCTTGCTCTACCTAAAAATCGTTTTATGCTTCAACTTTTTTATCTTCTGTATGTTACATCTAAACCATTCTACTTTAAGATTTTCTCTGGTAAAAATTATTTTCTTGATCCATTAAAATTTTAATGTGATCAAGTTGGAGAATATAATTTTCACTTTTCTAGCTAGGGCTTCAATTTACTCTTCTGTCTATTTTTTAAGTTAAATCTAGACTGTTTTCAATTCCTAAAACAGATTGATTATATCACACTACTTACCGTCATATCCAAGATTATGTCTCACCTTTCACACTTATCTAACTTATCACTCCTACGCATCCTCCATTTCCCTCCCTTTCTTCTCCTCAATATCAAGATTAATAAAAGATTAATAAAGATTAAGGTACCTTTATTAAGAAATATAAGATAGAAAAAATAAAAAAGCACAAAAAACAATTAGTGGGAAGAAATGTTGATAATGCCAATCAAGCTGAATTTAAAAAAAACTATTAAAAAATACAAAAATAGGAGGAAGCAAAAGCATTAAAATAAATAACAAGAGTGTATGAAGAAAAGCTTTTTAAGGAATCTCATACGAAAAATAATTTTCCGGATAGTCTTCCTTACCAAAAAGACAATGCTTCAAACAGGTTGTGAAAATCCTATTAAAAATAAAATCCTGTTTAAAACTTTTAAGTAAAATATTATTATTATTAAAGAATAAAACTAGAAGAAAATAAATTGTCATTTAATAAATATCAAAATTGATAATTAAAAAGTGGAAGGCTTCAAAAAGGGTTTCTATACCACCACCTCGAGTAAGGAAAGGAAACCAGAAGCAAAATATCGGGCAATCTTCTTAAACAAACCTTAACCCTTTCTTAATAATCTTAGCAACATGAAATATAATAAAACTATGAAGAACGGAAACAGACGCAGAAAGCACTTTGTATACTTACTTCAATTTCGAAAGAGAGGCCTATAAAATAGGCGAAATCTGCTTTGCACCAGGATGTCCTATAGTTTAATCTTTATGGTCAGAAGAGCATGAAACAGCTCATTAAAATTGTACTAAACCTCCAGGAAGAGGTCAAAAAGCTATTGAAGGACAATGAGAAGCTAATGCAACAACTTAACCTAACAGAAGGAATAGAGTTAAGACTCATGTCCTAGGAAAGAGAGCTAAGCACCTTTTGAAACTAATCACAAAATTAGAATAGCTAATCCTAAAATTGGCTTCAGAAACAGACTGAACTGGATAACAAACTCGGAAAAATAAAAGAGAAATTGTAAGCATTTAAGAAAGAGCAAAGCAAAAATGGAGTTATAAAAAGGAAATCGAAGCCTAAAAAGAGCAAACCCATCAAGGAAAATATTTAAAGTAAAAAAAGAAATGTTTCTGCTGTGGAAGCGTATGATATCTTTATCAGAAGTGTTGGAAATTTTAATAGAACTAAAGAAAATATTGGATAAAAGAGCAGCAAAAGAAGAAAAAAGAAGAAGCAAGAATGAAAAGAATGTATTGTAACCCGGATGGCCAAATATACAGGATCAAGATGGAACCAAGGTAAGTAAAAGGAAGGAAAATCTGGAGAAACCCGAGTTCCCATTCTCTCAAAATTGGGCGACCCAAACTTTTATATTTAACAGCAGGGAGCATGAACTAATATCCTCCTGACGGGGTTGAAAATCCCTAAAAAGGAAAAAATAAATTAATGTATTTTTATTATTATAAATATCAAAATTAAAGTAAAATTATTATAAGTCAGAATTCAACATGCTAGAATAAAATCAAATAGATGTTGCTATATCAACATAATTCTTTAGTAAAGATAATCATTTTTCATTCTTTATTGGTAAATATTAATCTTGCTTATTGATTTTAAGTTTGACAATTGATTTTAATTTTAATCCAATAAAGAAAATTTGACTTATTTTAAGAAAAAGTGAACTTGTACTTATCTTTTCATAGTTTTAATTTTCCTTATATTGTTTTTTTTCAGATTTGGGTTTCAATAGTAATAATAAAAAATATACTTTGGAATATTTTAGTCTAAATCAAAGAGATTAATTTTTAAGTTTTAGTAAAATAGTTGTATGAAAAGTGATTGCAAGTAACACTCCTGAAACTAACATAATAATAATAGATATAAAATTTTAAATATTTTGAATATTGGAACATAATTGCATAGTTATTTGAATTTAATATGTAAATTAAGTTTAAAAAAATTATTTTCATTAACCTCAATCAAGAACGTATCAATAAGAATAAGAAAATTAGGTTTTATAAAAAATTCTAATGTTAATTACTAGACTTCATATAATCTAATTTTGAAGAAGAACTAATTTCTATTGGAACTCCCCTTTGTTAGTTTAACTTTTTTTCTAATTTTTCCAGTCTGTTACTCAAATCAGAAATTAATTTTTAGGATTAGTTTATCTAGTCTTAGGATATGTTTCAGAAAGCCCTTAGTTCTCTTTCTTAGGACATAAGTCTGGATTCTATTCCTTCCGCTAGGCTGAGTTGTTCCATAAGCTTCTCATTATCCTTCCTTACTTTCCTAACCTCTTCCTGAAGTTCAGCACCACTTTGACGAGCTACTCCATGCTCATCTGACCAGAATGATTAAATTCTGACACTTCCTGGTACAGAGCAGATTTCATATGCTTCCTTGGCTTTTCCTCCGATGTAGAACTTATTACGTGAGTCGCTTTCTAGGATTCTTCCGCTCATCATATCCTACTTGAATTCCAGGTAGTTAAGATTAAGAAGAAGGTTAAGGTTAAGAAAAAGACGACTGGCCAAGATTGGATTCAGGTTACCTCTCCAACTTTTTGGAGGTGTTGTAGAAACCTCTTTTGACTCCTTGCATTTGTTTATTATTGCTAGCTGTTTGATAATAAAAAAAATAAATTTAGGTAAATTATTAAGTTTATTGAATTTCTTTTTATTAGCATGTTTGAGATAATGCATCTATTTAATAAAGATTATATCAATATTAAACATTCCTCTTTTTAAGGTTATATAGAGATAAAGTAAAATTAAGGTGAAAATAGAATGTTCACTATATTCTTAAGAGATTAACAATGTGATACAAGGAAGAAAATGAAGAAAAAAGATTAAACCTAGGAAATATGAGCTACTATGAAGTTCTAAGAATAAAATATATTAAATTTTAAAAAATTACAAGAGTTAGAGAGGTAATTATTTATAACTAATAGGATTGTCTTATTTTTCATATATTCGTTTATTAATTAATAGTACTAAGATAAGGAAAGTTAAAAAAGTATAGTGTATGTTATTTAGATGTTCTTTTAAAGATATTTGAGAATAAAAAATAGTAAAGTAAAGGAAATTTATTTATCATTGTAAATTGTCGAAAATATATAGAATTGGATAGTTCTAAATATCTTTATTTAGTTACTTACTTAAACATTTAAATATCTAAAGTTAAATAAATAGATTCAAAGCTGTTTAAAAGCAATAACTTTTAAAAAATTATATAAATGATTGTTTAAAATAATCTAAAGAGATTTTGGTAATTTTCTCTATGTAATTTTAACTTTTCATGTAAGTCAAAATGTTCTGCATTTAAATTTAATAAAGAAAATTATATGTTCAGCATGTATTCTCTTCCTGATGATTTTAGCTTATAAATAAATGAAAATAAAATAAGTAAAAATGATTATAGAGTGCTTAGTATCTCATTGGCGTGCAGCTTTTTCAATATTAATATTAAGAAAAATGTTCTCATGTTTCTTGTTAAAATTCTATTAGTCCAAATAGTAATATAAACTTCTCCAAATGGGGAATCTATTTATTAAAAATTATTCTCGAACCTCGAATCAAATGCTTCAATCTTCTTGAATAAGGCCTAAATAAGAATAAATTATTAAGTCATTAATTAGAAGGCCCATCAGTCAAACTTTTATAATGATAGCAAGAATCCTTAGGAGTGTTAGGCTTATCTCTTCCCCACCCTTCTCTGTGGTGACATCTAGTGTGAGATTACTCGCAATGTAATATACACTACACCAGATTGTTTAAAAGGTCTCATGACCGCTACCGACATCCATTTGATATTATTAATAATAAAATATATCATAAGTAAATACCAAAAATTACAAAAAGACTAAGCAGTGAACTTTTAATAACTATTCAAAAGGATAATTTAGATAATATAAATAAGATACTAAAAGAGAAATTTCAGTTTTGTAATAAGCAAAGCACAAGCTTATTTCTAAAAGCTTGTAGATATATGATTGTAAAATTTTAAATCTTAACTAATAGACTTGAAATTGAATACCTTTAAATAATAAAATATATTTCTTAACATATACTTAAATAAAATATCATCCTATTGCTATTTAATAATTAAGTTATTTATTTCTCCTCTACTTGTAATTTCTATTCTTAATAATCAAAGAATTAAATACCTCAAAATAATTAAATCTTTTATTAAATAAATAATAGAACAAGAAATCAAATAAACTCTTATACCTTAATCTAAAGCTAAAAGCTTTTTAAGGTTACTGTTCTTTTTTTTGTTAAAAAGAAATGAGACGTCAGAGTCGGAGTCTGTTTAAGATTCAGTGTAAAGTTTTATATAGAATTTGAAATGCCTCATTGCAGTGTAATATTAAAAAGGAAACCAGTTCAAGTCAATAAAGCAAGATTAATTAAAAAAAAGAATTAGGATTTTGTAAATTAGATCTTGCTACTTTTCTTTAACTAATTATTATATCATGTTTATTTTTATTATACTCCGAAAGATAGTCTAAGGAATTATTTCTAAACCATACTCTGCTTTTGGTAGTATAATGTTCGAAAAATCTATTTAAAGTTCTAAGGAATAATAATTTAGATTCTTATTTAATTATTTTTTAAATTCTTTAAAATTTATTCTAAAAAAATAATAGACCAATAAGACTATACCTCGTTTTATTCTTTTTTGAAAAGTTAATATTTCAGATATTGATATTTTTTAATCCTTTTTGATGTTAGTATGTATTTTTAAAACAATTTCCAAAACCTATTAAAACAATTAATTTTTAACACCTTTATATGAACCTTAAAAATTTTTCCAACTTTTTTCCACCCAAAAATTTTCCTATAGTGTAAAACTTAAAGCAAAAAATATTCTTAATAATTTAAATGCTTTTTAAACTATTATCTCTCCTTTTTCTATAGATCTTTTAAACAAAGCAAAATTCTAAAATAATAAAAAAATATTTATTGCAAAGTTTTTCAAATTTCGCTCAAAATTTTCAAATTTTAATTTCAAACCAAAAATTTTTTCCTTTAAATCAAAACCAAAACTGAATACGAATTTATTTGAAAATATTTTTTAATATTTTAATAATTTGGTTTTTCTTAAATTTTATTCCTGTTTTACTTTTTTCATCTGATATCACGACTTTTAGTCAGTCGGAATACATTCCTCTAATGCTAATCGTTGAGTAAAAAATTAAATTTTTTATTTTAGCAAATTCATGGTTTAATACTTCTAAATTTTTCTAGAAAACATTTGTTAATAATAATTATAATGAGAAAAAAAACTTTTATTCTTGAAAATATTTTAATAGACTTAAAAAAATTTAAATAATATTTAACTTAAACACAAATTAGACGTACTTACATTAATTTAACTAGCATGCAATTTAACTATTTAATTAATCATTTAAATTTAAAACAATTTCTATTAGAAACTGATTCAATTTTTTTATTAATGATAGACTTAAAAATTAAAAATTTTCCCTTTAATTAAAAACAAATAACTTGAACTAAGATAGAAAAAACTTAGAAATAAATTTAGAAAATAAACTTAACAATATTAAAATAAAATTAATATAATACTAAAATATTTATTTTGTACTTAAAAAATCATAAGATAAAAATATTTTGTAATTTAGTAATAACATGTATGAAATTAAGAATAATATAATCAATAATAAAAAGACTTAAAGAGAAATATTAATTCTTAAATATAAAAATTTAAATGATATCTTAAACCAATCGCTTGATGTATCTTCCTCTATCCTACTCACTCATAAGCACATCATTCATACTAAATTTTAAAATCTTAATCTATATTCGATATTAAGCTTATTTCAATCCACCTAAGTAATTAAATAAGATTAAATTTAAAACTCAACTTTGCTTATTATTAGTTAGTATTATTCTAAATACCATTCAACTATCTACCTATGTTCATCTTCGGAAATTATAATCACTTGGTAAGGATTTCCAACAAATATAATACTTTAATTACTTGATACCAACCAATTATTGTTCCTTGATATTGGTAAACTACCCATAGAATCAATATGACCCATAAGATTCCACTCTTTTAACCAGATTAAGTATTCCATATTATTATAGTCTTATCACGTGAATCAAGTATTATTTACTCTAATCACTTGAGAAAATAACTGAAACATCAGAGAAATATCCAAAAAGAGCCTTTATACGCTAAAATGTCTTGACGTCCCATAGTCTCACCATCATATCATCGCTTCCCGATACGATAAACTAAGAATCACTAGATTTAGCCACAATATATAAATAATCTGTTAATCACTCATAGTTTTACAGGTACCTGTCGTGACGTCCCATAGTCTCACCGTGTCATAATAAATTCTCAATGATATGGTATTGCCATCAGTGAAGATGGCTACGGAAGCGACATGATTAGTGTGTCCGGTGAAAATATGGAGGTATTCCATGACTATGGAAGAAAGATTTGCTTAAGTTAGATTGGAGTGATGAATTTGCAATTGTTGAAGGTGATGTCTGAGAGGGTCCGAATGAGTTAAGTCGATGTTTTAGAAGTTTTAATTGGTAAATAAAGATTAATGCAATTTAACATTGTTATTGCATTGGCAGCTAATTACTTCAATTAAGGCTGATTCTTTTCAATATTTAAAATCTATAACAATGACTTTAATTTTTTATAATTTATTTGTACTAAATCAAGCAAATTTTCAGTTCTGCCATTTATTACAATTATGTTTTTAGGATTCTTCATGATTGCCTTTCTATTTATTTAATGCTTTTATTAAGTAATCATTAACTAACTCTATTCCTGCTAAACCTAATTTACAAACTATTTATGCACATTTATTGCTGTTCAAATGTCTTTTAACTTTTTTAATTTTTTAATCTTAATTTATTGTATTCCTCAAATTCATTTTACTTAAAACTCATTATATTTCTTATCTCAGTTTAAGCCTTTTAAGTTTCAATTTATGTTTTTTTTTCATTTAACTTCATTCAATCTAAAATCTATATATATCAACATTTTCATCTCCTTCTTTTAATTTAAATGTCTTGTAATTTAACTCTCTCTTGATTATATGATGCTAGTAAAGTTTAGAATTCTCTTCATATGCTGTAAATATTAGCCATATATTATTATTCTAAATCTTAAATAACTTTATTCAGGTTTTAGATTTTGGCATTTTTTTTAATTTAGCATTTCTTCATTTAACTAATTCTCTTTAATTTTTAATAATTCTTTTTTATTTGCTAGTAAGTTTTATTTTGTAGTGTGTACTAACTTTTCATCATTTTTAAGCAAGGCAGGATGTTTTTTAAATCACTTAACAACAATTTCTCATTAAGCATTTTATTTACTGTGACTCTTAATATTATCTTTAAACACATTCGTAGCACATCTAGTGATACATAAAAGTATCTTTGGAATCTTCATTTATATATAAAACTAACCCTATCAATATCATCATCAGCTAATGTCAGACAGCTTAAACATTTATATAATTTAATAAATAAACTGAAATTAATATACTAGGTTAAACTCTTAAATTTCTAAATAAAGCTTTTAAACACTTAAACAGCATATAATTAAAATTAAATTTTTATTAATAAAAATATAATTAATATAATAAAAATGGATAATAAATTTAGTTTAGGATAAATCTTTAGTTAAGTTTCTTTATATTTTATTATTAATTTTTATCTATTCTTATATATAAAAATAATATTATGCCCATTTTAATATTAATTTATATGGCTCTAAAAAAGTAACTACAAAAAATAAATAAATAAAGTAATTATAATTTTAAATTCTTTTATTTATTGCTTTAAGACTAAAAACTAAAATACAAATTAAACAAATTTTAGAACTAAATAGATATAAAATAAATTAAATCAATTTGCTGAAACGAATGAATAATTATTTCTACAAGCTTAAAATTAATTCTTTAGATTTGTGCCTAGATATTAAGATATAAATAGTTCAATAATTAAAAGGAAGCTACCTGTATTGTAGAAGATATTAACATATTTAAAAATAATGCTTAGAATTCTAAAAAAATATAAAAATATTTATGCTATGGAAAATAATAAATAAATAATTTTGAATCTCATATGAACTATTATAGAGATAAAATAAATAAAACTTAAGAGAATCTTTTATGAATATTACATTTTCACTAAAAAAAGGAATTTAGCAAATACTTCGATTAGAACATAACTGAAGAAAGATATCTATAAATAAACAAATTTATTTTTGTACAAATATATCTTTACATAAAGCAGATAAATTCATACGAAGATTTTAATAATATATTTAACCAAACAAATAAAACTTTTAAACAATTATAAATTAATTAAATTAAAATTATTAAAAGCTTTATATAGTAAATTAAAAATGTTAAAATTAAAATAATCTTTAAAATAATATAACAATAAAAATATAATTTAATTTTTAAAAATATTAATAAATTATCTAAAAAATTAAAAAATCTTAATATTTTTCTGGCTAGTATAAATTTAAAACAAAATATCTACACTACTTTTCCATAAATAATATTAATAATAATAATAATAATATACTTAAAGTTAGTAGAGTTTTGCATTCTCTGGGATTGCAACCAGTTCCTGCGGACAGTTTTTTTTAACGTGGGTGTGATCCACGACCTTTTTATTAAGTGGAAGGTTACCACTGTAACCGTTCAAGTGGTCTTGCAAAAAGCTTTTATTTGTAGATCCCTGTTGGAGTTATTCATAGTTTATTGAGTTGTCTCCATGTTCTTTTCTGCTCTTATTCGTTTATTTTCTTTCATTATCAACAGTTTTTTAAAATATGTTGATTTGATTTGCAACATCAACAAAGTTTGTATTATTGTCTTTATTTCGTTCTTTTTTATGATAATTTATTTTCTATATTTTCTAATCTTTTAATGAAACTTGTAGCAATCATTTCTTTTTCTGGATTCAATTCTGTTTTTAATTCTATTGGTATTTTTTCTATTTCCATTTTTGTGTCATATTTAAAATTTTATTATGATTAAGTTCAGAGTTATTCTTCCGTTATTAATTTGCTACAAATAAGTTATCTTCTAAGTATTAGTAATTCGTTGTTCTAATCTTCTATGTTACTCATTAGTTCCCGTATTTTTTCGCCTAAGTTGTAAGTTGTTTCTTCATAATTTGAGATTACTTTTTACATTTGGTCTAATTAAATTTAAAGTTTTTGATTAGTTTCGTTTTTAGGTTAACTTATCTCTATTTATCCTACCATAACTTTACCTTCTGAAGAAGAGCTTGACTCCTCCTATTGTTATTATTTTTTCTAAATTTCTTTTGCCGCTTTTCTCTTTAGGTTTCTAAGTTAATTTTTTGAGAGTCGAAGAGATTAATCCATTTTTTTTTTTTTATAAATAATATTAAAATTATTAATATTATATTATGTTAAAATTAAAAGAATTTATATAAAATCCAATAAAAAAAATAAATAGGATTGTATTATTCATGAAATTTATATTAACATGAAAGGGCTTTGATATAAATTATAAAAATAAGAATAAAAAGTTCCGAAGATCATTTTAGCAATGAATTTGTCTGTATCTGTGGATTTTACGGAAAAAAATTAAAATAAATATTATGTTATTTCCGTTATTTTCCTCAAATTATGAACCTATACTTCTCATACAAGCAAATAAATTGGATTATAGAGCACGTAGCACTCTCGTTGGTGCGCAAGCACTTTAATTAATTTTATTTAATGTCGAAAAATAAAATTTTATGGGTCTCTCTATCTGTTTTCTCCTCCTGCAGTATATCCTTGTAATTTTTCCTTCCAAAGCATAGGATGCAATATGCGATTACGGGTACATATTTCCCCGATTTATGATAATGAATTTTTTCTACTAGCATTCAGAGTTCTCCAGCTTGTTGAATCTTCCTTTTCATTTATTGGTTTCTCTTTCTCCGATTTATCCTCCGTCCGCGCTCATTTTTTAGTTGCCTTGTGGGCCTCCAAGCAGCATCCGAAGGAAAAGGCTTTCCACCCTATTTAAAAATCTAATAAAATATAATAACATCTTACTGTTAGTAAATTTAAATAGAATATACAGAATTAAAATTATGATGTATGTATGTTCTATTATAAACGCCTAGTGAATATAAAATTCCGTAATGCTTGATCGAAACTATATGAGATAAATTCATGAAAAATAAAGAAATAGAATATATAGGTGAAAATTTTAAATGAGTTTAGTCTATTTATGATGATAGGCGAAGAAGTAACTAGCATCTGTGTGAGATCAATTATCACCGAAATGATATTTGTAATATTGTTTGAATTTGGTAAACAGATAAATAAATGATACTCCTATAGACATTTAGATAGTTTTTCAGGCAATACTTACATACTTGCTGGATTGAGTATTTATGTTAAAAAGAAAGCAAATTAAAGTTAAAACGTTTAAAAGTAATGACAGCTGGCTGTTTTTTATATATACTCATATAAGGTTAGGATCGCATTTGAAATATTAAGCTTGATAGTCTTAAAACGATTCCTTTCAATGAATGAACATCAATATACTAAATAATAATGTTCGTTTATCTGATTCTTAAATATGGAGAAAATAATTAAGTTAAAAAGCAACAATTATCAAAATATGGTATAAAACTTTTTCAATAAAACAATTATGACTAAAATGAATCTAAATTAAATCTAAAAAAGTAAATAAAAATATTAAATTTATAATTAATTTATAAAAAAATGTTATAAAATGTTTATTTAAATAAATAAAATATTACATTTATTATTAAATATAAAATATAGGGAGAAGATCCTCCAAACTCAGATTGATTGAAGATCTGGCACCAGAAAGTACCTATGAGCGAAGAACAAGATAAGAATCTTGGTAGGATAAAAAAGAAGAGTCATCAAATAACGTAATACTGAAAGAAGCCAGATACTAAGTTTCTTAGAGAGTCTTTATAATGGTCTTATAGAAGACAAAAATTATTAAAAATACTAGCCCTGTGAAACTTCAAAAATAATTTTTTTAAGTTTAAAATCTTTTATTAAAGAGCTACGCACTCTCTAATCTTATTTATTTATTGTTTATTTATTCATCTAATTATAACAATAAAATTACTAAAAGTAAGTGATATAACAAACTTTTAAGGAAATAAACTAAAAAATCTAAATATAAATTTTATTTAAAAATAATTTTAATAAAATAGATAATTAATAAAAAACTAATGCTATTTTAACTTGTTTTAAATATAAATCTAAAAGCTACCACTTGCTAAATATAATAGAATATTTATTAAATATAAACATTTAATCGAATATAGAAGAAGCATGAAAAAACTAAATAAATTTATCTTAAATAAAAATATATAAACAACTATGCTATTTAAAATTTAATTTTAACATTAATTTATTTTAACTAGCAGATATGAAAAATTTCTTACTTGACTACTATGTTTATAATAATTAAAATTCCTTCAAGTAAAGAAACATTAAAAGAAAAATAAAAAAAACGCCTCATAATTGTTAAAAATTTATGAAAACAAAAGATGAAATTCTAAATTATCAAATAATAGAAAACTCGAAAAAAAAGTAATTTAAAACATGTAAACGCTTTTAAACAATTTGATTAAAAAAAAGTTTTAAAAAACTATCTGATTTTTGTTAGAAATAAATTCTTTAAAAAATTATTTACAAAAAAACTATAAATCAAAACAAAAAATAAAAAATTTTAATGGTAGCTATAAAAACTAAATTTCTAGTAAGAATATTTTTCAAACAAAAAAATAAGCTTCTTAGTCATCTTAAAATAAAAAATATTCTTAAATCTAAACATATAAAATTTAACTCTAGAAGTAACGAATAAAATATAAATAAAATAAAAATAAGAAAATATAAATCTATTAATTCATTAAAAAACGATTTAACCTTTGTAAACACTTAAATAATAGGAATAAAATAAATCTAAATGCGACAAATCATTTAAAAAAAGTTTAGACTAAAAAAATATTTTATAGAACATACTTAACATAATTCTAACACTAGTATAATTTTTATTATAGTACTTATCATAAGTAAATACTTATACACTTTTACAAAGGATGATTAAGACATTTTGAAATGTAATTTATAAAAATAATTCCTTCATTAAGATTTTTATGTTTGAAGATAAAACTGATTAAAAATTAAATGTATTTTAATGAAAGTAAAAACAAAAAGCGAGTAAAAATCGGTTTATGTTAGTAGTAAAGAGTTTGAAGATAGCAATTTTTCTTTCTTTATTAAGTTCCTTTAATTTACATTTACGTTCTTTCTCACATTTTTTTAGCTTAAAATTCTAACTAAATAAAATTTAATTTTTTTTATTTGATAACTTTAGATTTAAAAATAAAAGATGTCGAAATTTTTTATTCCACTTAAATTATAATTTTTATGCGCTTTTTTTAATGACTTTAAATTTACTGTTATGATATTTATATTTATGATTCCTTAGTTATTTTGCTTATTAATTTTCATTTTATTAACTATTTTTTACTCTGTTTTTATTTTTTCACTTTATTTTATATTTAATTTTTTAATTTTTAGCTATCTTAAATATTTTTTAAGCTTATTTGATTTTTCTATTTTATTTATTTATTTACAATATATTTTTCATAAATGAGCAAATTCAGAAAGAAAATAATAACTTAATGTAGATTTTTCATTTAATTTTTTGTTAAATTTTTCAGAAAATATATAATTGTTTATAATTTAATCATCATCAAAATTAATCTCAACATTTGATCCATATTTTAGATTATTATTATAATTTTTATGTGTATTTGTAATAAAGCAAATCTTATATTATTAATAGATTCATTACTTCTATATTATTATTTATGTTGACATTATTTATAGTTGATAAGAGTTAATTCGAACCAGTAACTGCACTTTTTATATAAAGGTAGAATTGGTTATTTATCCATAAAGATAAAATTTTTAATTATTTTTATGATGATTTTAATATTCTTTAGTAACTAACTAGACAACTGATGTATCAAAAGTAGCAAAATTCAAACTTTATTATGAATAAAATTGAAAATTTAAAGAAAATTCTATTCTTAAAAGTATTCATCTCAGCCAAACTACGATCAGTAAGCAATTCCTTAACATCTCAAAATTATGCAATAAGAAAATTTAAAAATTTTAAGACAAATATAAGAGTTCTAAAGAAAAATTGAATACCTGATGAATAATATAAATGCACTAAAACTGAAAATAAGTAGGCATACAATATAAGAATTGATTAATTAGATATAAAATTTAACCAATCCGAAGAGCTGACGGAAAGCATGCATATTACTCTAAAAGATATCGATGAATGATCCGATGGATATGGAGCGACAAACTAAAATAAATTATATTCCATATCAGTAAATAAGGAGATGATAATATTGCAAGAGGCTAGGATATAAAATGCGAAATTGCTTCCAATTAAGACAAAAAGAAAAGTGAATTATAGATAATTAATGGGAAAATATATTCGGACTTTATTGCAATTAATAAGGCAAACTTTAAAGGAAAAAATACTTTAACTAAACAAAGAAGCTCCATATATCTAAAATGCAGTTAATGAATTCAATAAGAAAGGAATGAGAATCGACCTTTCGGAAGCTATTAGAAAGAGCAAATTAAAAATTATAAAGACTTATTATAGACATGATCCAAGCAATTTGAAATTAATGCTTTTATTCAACATTAAACTTTTAATTAAAGATTAAACCAAATAAAGGTGGAATCACGTTAATTAGTTATTATTATTATTATTAAATTTTATATGCTTAAGGTTTTATTTAACTTCTTTTAGTAAAGATTATTTATCTAAAGAGAAAAACAAACTGAATAAAAAAGATAAATTTTGCTTTTTAACTTTTAAGTTTATTAAGTGAAATATATTAATTATTTATGGATATTTAAGTTAGGATGCCATTAAAAGGTTAGTTCTTTATGGATATAAATTTAGCTCTTTTATAATATATTAAAAACAAATTACAAATTTGACTAATGGAGAAGAACATTCGTCTTTCTAAGAAATAACAAAGAAAAACAAGAAAACAAGTGACGAATGAGGAGCTAAAAAAGCAAAGACAGGATAGAGAATCTAGCTCGTCTTCAGAGGGAAAATTAATGGTTGGTCCGAATGAACAATAAAACCTTGAAACAAAAAATAACAATTTATTTCAAAGTGAAATCGAAAAAATGAAAGCAAAAATTGTAAAATATGAAGAGATATTTTTTAATCAAGGAGAAAAAATCCGGGAGCTAATGAATTACATAGAAGACTAAAATAACGAACTTCTAATTCTCAAAAGATAACTGATTAAAAAATCAGTAATAACAAAAAATAAATTTGATGAAATATCGTAAACTAACTTCACTTAATCACAAAGAATGATCATAGAAGAAGATTAGCACAAAATACAACTTTAAGAAAAGTAAAATTAAGAAAAAAACGACACAAACATAAGCAAAAGAATTGAGATGCTGGAGAAAAAAGTTTATTAAAAATAGAAATTAGAAAAAAGATATAAAAATTGTTGGTACTGCTAATCTTGGTATCATTCACTAAGACATTGTAAGAAATGAAGATAACTCAAGTACAATGAAGAATAAAGGAACTGAAGAAACTTAAACAAACTTTGGATGACTGAGTAAGACATATATAAATAGAAACTATGAACGAGAAACTAAGAGAATCCTTCGTGGTAACCGTCCACTTTAAAAAAGGCCATGGAGAACAACCACGGAAAAAAACTTGTCAGAAGAAACCTGGTTGAAAACCCAGGATAGCTAACTTTAATTTTACATTTAGTTAAAATAATAATAATAATATATTAAAAATAATGACTTACAGTGTTGGCATAAATATTTTCTAGAAAATGTCATTTATTTTTTCTATGAAATACTAATAATAATTATAGAATATACTAATGTAGTGTCACTTTTAATTTGCTTGTCACGTATTAATTTATAAAAGCTTTTAAAAATCATCATAAAAACTCATTGAAATTGTCCATTTTTTCTCAAGGTTCATATTTTGAATAATATATATGGATCTGTAAATATTTCCTTTCTTACCATTGGTATTTTATCCAAATCTCAGCCCTTCCAAACATTTGCTTGATTCTTCTTCTTTGAGCTTCTACTTTTTATTCTGTAATTTTTCTCCATCAATCATTTTTCTTTTATATATTTTACCTTTAGCTGTAAAATAAACCTTGATTAGGTTTTATTTGAATATTTTATTTTTTAATTATGAAATTTTTGTATCTCCAACAGTCTCTTTTATGTGCTCTATCTTTACACAGAATCAGCACATAATTATCTTTTTTTTTGATTAATTATATTATTTTTATGTTTAAATAATATTTAGATTGATTATTTAATCTCTATTGTATAGTTAATAGCTTTAATCATAACTTGTTCGTGGTTTATTTAATTAATATTTTGAATTTCTTAATTTATGTCCAGTTATTTTAAGGTTAAAGTATTTTTTAATTGTTGTCTATTCTATTCAAAAAATTACAATATAATGTCGAGATATTTTCTACTACACATCTTTAATAGTATCTTATCAATGCTAATTTAAACTACTTGACTGTCAATCTATTCTTTTTCAAGTTCTTAATAAAGTACAACATATCTGGTTGAAGATATAGTTAGAAATCAATAATGATTGAAGAGACCAACATGAAGACTAGGATTAAGCCACAAAAAGTAGTGAAGAATTGTTACTACTGCAAATCGACAAAACACTTGTGAAGACGCTGCATGAAATTCCAAAAATTCAAGACGTAGCATTGGAATAAATAAAGAAGAATACAAGTACAGCAGAGGAAGAAAAAACAAATGAAATAGAGACAAATCAGAGAGAGATTATTCCTAAATGAATTAGGTTTCTCACAAAAGAAAATTTGATTAGAAAAGGAGATAGAATTGGAAATGACATGAGCAATGGGAGGAGAGAGGAAGAGAGACTTTTAAAATTTTATTTTTAATACCGGAGCAATTTGGTGTCCAGCATGAAGAGGAGAAAATCCTCGATAGTTACTAAACTTAATTTATCCTATTATTATCAAAGAGCTAACCATTTCTATATATCTAGTAACTTAAAAATAATTAATTCCAAGTATTAAAAGGTATTCTACTAAGCATTATATTTATATAAATAGAAAAAATAAACTCATAAAGGATTTATCTATCTTAAAAATATAGACATTTACAAGATAATAATAAAATCTAAGTAAGCTATTCTAGATTTTAGATTTATATTATGAAAATTTCTATTTTAATATTCATAATTTATATCTAAACTCACTATAAAATTCTATTTTATACTTCTTTTAACATTCTATCAATCAATCAAATATTTAGATTGAAAGCTCTTGTTCTTAATACTTAGTTCTTTATTATTGATCTAGTAATTATTATACCTCTATTTTATTATATATAAATAAATAGGGAGGAACAATCTTCCAACTGAAACTGACTTAAACTCTGGTGCCAGGAAGTACCCAATGGTGAAGAACCAATCTAAAATCTTGGTGGGACCAAGAGAGGAGACAAGATCAAAGAGGCATCAAGTAGTACTAATGATGAAAGATGCCAGATACTAAGGTCTCTTAGGGTAGCATTCCGATCGCGACTCTATAGAAGACAAAACTTACAAGGGAATTCTAGCACTGCGGAAGAATTCAGCAAGAATTTTTTTAGCATAAAAAATCTTAATTAAAGAGCTGCCCACCATTGAGGTACTGCACGCTCTATAATCTCATTTATTTATGATATACATAATAAAATTAATTTTTTCTGCAAACATTTATGATATCACTGTAATTCATTTTTTATAAGTTATTAAAGAACTCAGTTTATTTCCATAAAGAATTAGCATTTTAGAATCACGTTGATTTAAATATCCGTAAATAAATAATAAGATTACTTCATGAGCTTAAAATTTTATTTTCAAAAATAAGCTTAGCATTCAGTTTTTTCTAATTTTGATATTTCAGTTTATTTAGTTAGTTACTAAAGAATAATTAGCATCGTTAAAATAATTTAGAACTTCTATCTTTATGGTTATTAATCAATAGCACCTTAATTAAAAAATACCCTAGTTGGTTTTAATTTACTCTTTATATTTATAAGTCTCACCAAATCTAAATTATAATATAATAGTAATGAATCTATTAATATTATCAGATTTGCTATTATATAAAGCCAAAAAATATTTGTAATAATAATTAAAAATGAAACTACTAGTTGATATAAAATTTTAAGATGATTTTACTCAAAAAAAAAGATAAATTTTCTGGAGAGTTTAAACCAAAAATAAAATGAGCAGAATACGTAAAATTCTTATTATTTTCTTCCTGGTTTTGTTTATGTGTGAACCTTTTATAGGAAGTTAACTAACTGATAAATCATCAAGTAAATTGAAAAATTGATCATAGAATGCTCCATAAAAGAATACAAATGAATAGGAATAAAATAGTGGAAAATAAAAAGAATAAACAGAGCAAGAATTAGTTTAAAAAGATGAAGCTTAATAAGAAAATAGCTAAATGTTATAGATCAATCATATGATGAGAATAGTAATAGATAGCAGTCTCTTAAATAAAAGAATTGTACTAACTTTTGTGAATTATTTAGTAAATGCTTGAAATTATCCTTTGAAAAGTTAACATTGAATACTAAATTTTAAGTTATTCATGATTTATATCAAAAGTCACCTTACTAAAAAGATAAAATTACTCCTTTGAAATAACTTACTTAGTAAGATTATCATTAGATTTGCAAAGATTATCCTAAATGTTAAGAGTTATATACCTATGATGAAATATTATGTCTTCCTGTCTTTGTAATAATGTATCAAACAATCAAAGATAGTGAAGAAAATTGGTAAAATGTAGAAATTTATGCTCCAAATGAATAATTAATAGGTCAAAGTAGTGACTCTAAATAATATATGGCTATAAATAGAGCAATAAAATAAGCAATGGAATGGATAATAGAAAACGAAGAAAAGTTGATAGAAAAGTTGATATACTGAGAAATCCCTTAAAAATACTTAAAGATATATTTTTATGGTTTATTTTTATTATTTTAGTTATTATTATTTGTTTAAACTTATACTTAAAAATATTATACTAATATTCTAGCTTTATCTTTATTTTTCTTAGCTATGAAATTATTTTTTATTAATTTTTTTGTTATATTTTACTTTAAGTTAAAATTCTCTTTTCTATTATTATTGGTCAATACTTTGATTGAATAGTTTAAATTAATTCTTTATTATATTCTTTTAATACTCAAAGGAAGAGCTCTATTATCTAGTTTAATTTAATTGATTTAATTTTAATTATTTGCTTTATCCTAAATAATATAAATTTATTTTATAAATATTTTTAATTTCAAAAATTTAAAAGTTAGAGTATTATTTAATCTTTTTTATTAAAATGCTTAATTTACTATAAATTTTCCATCCTTTCTTTAAGTTATTACTTCATAGTAACTTTTTTAAGAATAATTACAATAAATATTTATAATGAGATGTATTAGAATATTTAACTCATTTCAGTAAGTAAAGAATTAGACTAAATTATTATTTTTATTATACAAGTTAGTTGGAGCTTTTACTAATAGCTTATTTAAAAATAATTTAGCTTTAAGTCATTAATATTAAAGAAAATCCTAACCCTACAGACTGTTTTTTTGTTTATGCATATGATTATAATTTCATTGATTGATTTACACTTCTTATTACTTTAAATTGTCTCTAACTATATATATTTATATTTTTTTCTTTGGTATTAAGCGTAAAAGAAAAAGCTTTTACTTATATAAAGTCAATATAGCCTTTATTTTGGTTCAAAGTTCTTATCTCATGGTTATATTTTAATAAGCTTAAAGCATTAAAATTAAAAGTTTACTTATCAGTTATAAATAGAAATTTATGAGATAACATCAAAAGATTGGATGCTAACTCTATCCTTACTCTAAATGTTAAAAGGATTTAAATTTATAAAATAGTGTAAATATTCTAAAATGATATACTGTATAATATTAACTTATATTTACATTTAAATGTAAAGAGATAGTCATTTTCATTCTATCATTCTATCATTTATCTTTACTCTTTTTCGCTTAATAAAGAATTTTATCTTAATTCAAATTATGTAACTGACTTTATTCACACTTATTCAAATCTTAAGAAAAGTTAAAATTCTTCATTTTTTATGACTTTGAGGTAAGCTTTCTTTTTTGAAGATATTTACAGAATATTTCTTAATTATAATGTTTCTTATCTTACAATTCAAAATATCATGTGTAAAGATAATAACTAAGCTTTACTTGATTTTCATCAATCCTAAGAATTATTTATATTGCCAAAATGAAAAGAGTTTAACTATAGATCATCTGCTTCATAATTCTATCTTCTATAACAGGCATAAAACACAAAAATTTAAGTGTTTGTCAACATTCTTGCTTTAGGAGTTAAAATAATATTTAGTAAACTTATTTGCTTAAACTTTTGGATAAAATTAAATAAGATATATTAATTTAAAATGAGTAAACTAAAACAGCCAAATATAGTTTATTAAAATTAAAATATCATAATTACATTGAAACATAAATTTAACTTTGTAATTCAATATTTCCTTCCCTTATTGTCCTTTACACAACATTAATTTAAATGCTCATCTTTTTATTATATTATATCATTTTCCTAGTCTAAATTATTCGACTAAACTAGAAATAATACAATCACATATTAGCTTTTTTGTTATCTATTCTTAGTTCTAATATTTTATACAGAATATTTATCTTTTAAATATGAAAATTGATAATCTTCATAGCAATAAAACTAAAAAAGCTCTAGATATCACTTTTTATTTATTAAAATAACTTTTATATGCAGTAATCAGAACCTAATTAAAAAACCTGATTAAAATAATATTTCTTTCATATGACTCGATGAAAATCTTTACTTTATAAACGTTAAAAAAGTTAGAAAGAGAAATAAAGATAAAAAATACTCTAAAAAATTACAAAATATTGAGTCTGAATAGTCGTACTAACGTCTTCAAATCAAATCATTCCAAAAAAGAACTTTCATTTTAGAAATTACTGCTTTTATTATAAAAAATCCTTTCCTCATTTAATTAAAAAAGAATAAAGTATAAAGCCGCTTGATTCATAAACTACTCTATATATAGTCAATATACCTTATAAAATAGTTTAAATAAAAAAGACTCCTTTACCATAAATTGTCATGACACTATTTATCAAGTTAATACCCTCTAAACTATTAGGATTATTTTATTCAAAAGTGATATTAGATATCTTTAGGCTTTCATCATTATTATATGACTATTGATTAACTTTATAGTTTTATATTTGATAACTTTAAAAATACATTCAACCTTAAGCAGATTATTTACTAAAAGAGCGCTTTGTTATAAAACTTAGATAGCATTTTATGATATACATTTAAACATAAATTAAACAGAATCTATGAATTCTCCTACATATGTCGAACATCTTCTTGCTCTAATTTGAGGTCTTCCTGTTTGAAACTACTATAGGCCAAGTTAGTGGTAAACTGTTTTACTTCTATGTTAGGCGAAAAAGCTTTAGATTCCATAAACTTCAAGAACTGTCCCACCATATTTTCCCACTTAAGTTGAAATAATAGCAGCATCTGTTAGGAAATATCCATAATTATCTCTTATATCTTATAAATTACAAACGATTCCTTTATATCCTGAATATATATATGTAAAATGAGAGAAAGCTTGGGGAAATTCTCCTACTCCTGAGCTTTCCCAACCAGAATTTGAATTGAATTTTTCAAAATTTCCAAATAAATAAGGTATAGCCATAATCATGTCTCCCTTTTTGAAATTGTTTTTAAAAACAGCTGCAAGTGAACGACTTGAAACTTTAACTTTAACTGGAGTTACAAAATTAATAGGAAGCTACGTAGGATACACTTTATTTCATAATTCAGCAAAGTATTAAGCGGAATAATAGCATGCAAGACCTTTATCCACTTCATATTAGTCAGCCAATTTTTTATCTATAAAAGTCTTAACTATACACAGCTATCTTTCTCTAGGACCAGCTATTCATCTTCCTCTGTGAGCAAGTCGCTACGTACCTTTTTCAAACGATTTTCTCTCTCATTAGATTGCAGACCCATCAATTGCAGAATTAGAAGTGTTAGAACCCATTTAGGATTATAAAACTGTAAGTCTGGTATAATAAGCGAAGGATGAAGAAATTTGTTAAAATATATATTATTATGCTAGCTAAATGAATTCTCGATAAATTCTTATAAGAATCAAGAGATCCATTGCTAGTCAATTAAGGTTAAATATATTTAATCGATAGTAAGCTTCTTAAATTAGAATACTAATTTGGATTCCATTAAATAACTCTCTTCCTAACTACTTTAAACATACATCTTGCTTATAGTTGAGTATCAATGTTTATCAAATATTAATAAACATCAAGATTTACATCGGTACATCTTACAATAGTTAAAATATATAAATAATCATACAAGTATGTCATAAATAAGTATCAAGTAATTTATTATTTAAACTACTCTATATATAGTCAATTCATAATATCTTATAAAATAGTTTAGATAAAAGAGACTCCTTTACCATAAATTGTCATGAGACTATTTATCAAGTTAATATCCCTCTTATTTTTTCTTTTTTTCGCTGTTTTTTTTATTGATTGATATCTTAATCTTTTTTCATTCTTTTTCTCTGTGCATTTTTTACATATTTCTTTTAAAGTTTTTTATATTTTTTTCCTTTATCGTTTTTTTTCTTTTCTAGTTTATTATATATGTTTTGAAAATTTTTTCATGCTTCCTTATTTTTTGATAAAGTTTATATTTTATCCATAGTTTCTCCCTCATAGTCTTTTTAATTACTTCACGTTTTTTTCTTTAATACGATAATACATCTTCGATTTCGATAAAAAAAATTTTTATTGGTTTATAATTTTAGATCTATTATCAGGTTCATCTTATATTTCTCTTTTATGAATTTTTTTTAACTGTCTACTTAGTCGAAAAATAATGAATAATTTTTTCATCTTTTTTTATTGCATCAGATTTTATTTTTTAAGTATTTATTTTTATTATTTTATGCAGATTTTTTATTTATTATCCTTTAATGCACTTTTTTCTAATGATTCTTTAGATTAATAATATTCTTATTAAATATGTTTTTATTCGGTTTGGATTAATTCTTTTTTTGTTTTTCAAAGATATTTCTAAAAGAGATATAATATTTCTTATAAATAATTCCATTTTTCTTTATAAACTAATAATCTTAACTTTTTATTAGGATATTTAAGATTTTAATTGAATTTCGTTATTTCTGATTTTAAGATGATTTAATTTAATCTTGTACTTATCTTTATTACTATGTCTTTAATATATTTTTCCTTAATTTATTTATATTGTTACCCTTTGATTTACTTGTCACTTATTTTGACTAAACTTTGAATATTGCTCAGTAATTTTTATTCTTAATATTAAGCTTTTTGGGTATAAATATTCTTCAGTATATGTAATAACAGTAAAATAGAGTTATTATTAATTAATTTTTTGATATATTATAAAGTTTATTTAAAAGCTAATTAAAATATATTGCAAAAATAAAGTTATTTTAGATATTTATCTTAGCACAGATTAACATTTCTAGAGATTAAGATCTAAGCTAAGTAAGATAGTTAAAATTGTATCCTATTACTAACTTTTCGAAAAGATAGACATATAATCTCTCTTATTAAGATAATTACCTAACCTTCAATTATATTAAATCATACTTTTAATATTTTTTATTTCAGTTTTTTATCTTACTGAACTATCAAGAACTCAGTTTCATTCCTCTTTTCTTTTTTCATTTTAACTTTTATAAACTCTGAGAAGGCTTTTAAGCATTAGTAATCCTCTAATTAATCTTTTAAAGTTACTTAAATCCAACATTATAATTTAATAAAGCTAATAAACAAGCTATAATAAATAAATCTTCTTAGTTACTAGCTAATACAATAAGTAGCTATTTATTTGTTTATCTAATTTAATTATTAAGGAATAAAATAAGATTCAAATTAATACTATAACTTCATATTAACTCTTTATAAATTCATTCCTTTTTCATTCTAATACTAATTACTCTTAGCTCCCTTTCCTTAATATTACTTTTAATACTCTCAAACAATTCCAATATAAGTAAGCCTCACTCTCATTTTTTCTTTTACCATTTACTTCTAAATCTAAATAAATAAACTAATAAACCATTCTAAATTAAAAAATAGTTTAACCTACATTTCTATGTTAAACGTGTAAACGTAAAATGAGAAGCAATGCTTTTATATTATTTTAAGAATTTATTAGATTTCAATTTTTATGAACACTTTCATGCTTAAATTTATCCTTATATCAGTATGCTTCATATTATCACTTCATAATTTATAACTTTTACAGTTATTTGAAAAGAAAAATAAAGATTATCTTATAACTAAATTAATAGAAATTTTATTAGATTTAAAGAGCTCTTCCTTGCTTTATAAGGGATCAAATTTATTAAATTTTATAAAATGAAACTACTAAAAATTAAAGTGACCGTTGAGGGGAAACCAAGTAGAGATCTACAAATCTAGAACGAATTTAGTCAAGAAAATTAGGTAGAAATTGTTTAGGAAATAAACAAGCAGCTACGAGAATTTTAAGGACTGAAGCTTTTCATTAAGGAAAAGTTAAACTCTAATTTATATTACTTAGGTCCTATTCCTTCTAATACTGTCTTTCATGTTACCTTACAAGAAATAACTATAAATAAATATAAAATTCTCTTATAGAATAATATTGAGATTTAGAAGATCTCTTCGAAACTCCGAAGAAGAACTATAAAAGAAGTTAGAAGTATATTAAAAGAAATTGAAGGATAAACTTACTAAAGTGAAATGGGAGTTAAAGTAGAAAACTTTAATAAAGCATGCTAATAAATATCGGAAAAAACATCTACTGTACGTTAGTATGCTAGAGAAGTAGAGTTTGGTAAGATTTTCTATTTTGATTTTATTAAGCATGAGGATAGTTCAATTGGTTAGTTATACAAATATAACAAAAGTATTAAAAAATTCATCCTAAATAATATTTAAAACAGATAAATTTAAGGTGTTTCAACTAAATAGTTATTAGCAGAGCTATAAGTCAGTCTTTAAGAAATGCATAGTAACTGCTGCTTGAACTCTACTAACTTAGAATTTAAAAATTTTGAACAGTTGTAAGAGGAGATTGATAGGATGATGAAGAAGCAGAATAATAAAGCTAAAGTAAAAGTAGCAAGTTTAGATAGAAGCCATTAAAGTTAGTAAATGCAGAAAATATTTAGTAAAGAATTTGAATAATAAGAAGGTTAAACTGATTCCAGCAGATTCAGATAGCCATAATGCTCAGTTTTTGATTTGATGAGTCCAGGTTTTAAAATCGACTAAAAGTCTTAGTTCTAACTTAGAGAAATAGATGAAGAAAATGACCTTTATTAAAAAGAGTATACGGAAGCAAGTTTAGATCAAAGTTTTGAATGTAATACTAGTGAAGAATAGCATACTGAATTAAACTTCTGATGAAAATTATTTCATTTAATGTATTAATATGCTATTTAAATATAATTGATATTAAAGACTAAGAAGTTATATATATTAGTGAGATATTTCACTTGATACAAGAATCTATCTTATTAGATTCAATAATTTCAATACCAAATTATAAAACCAATTCTATAAATTAAGCTGTCTATCCTAATATTATTTTCATGTTTAATTTTACTAATAATAGCTTAATGCTTATTGGACAAAGCATCTTAATAAATTAATATTTACCCCTTTGAATTTAAAAGCTTCTTAAAGTTTAATTTTTAATTAATTAAAATTCAAAAAAGCATTTTTACTCTTTTTACAAAAGTGTAATGACTAATTAATATTAAATAATGATAATTGATATTAATTTTATTAGTATTAGATAGTGCATAAGAGACTTTTATCAAAATGGTTAACTTTGTATAGTTAAATAGATAATAACTAGTTTCTCTAATATGATAATATTAAAGCACAAGATACATAATCTTTATAGTTTCTTTATTTTAATAATTTATTATTTTCTTCTATATTATCTATCTAAACTGCTTGCTATTATACTTTAAATCATATTATACTCTATCTACCTATTTTTCAACATATAGTATTTGCTATCTAAACTTTACTACTATGCAACTTTTACCTAATCCTCTTAGTTTAAATTATCTTAGCGATGTTTTAAAAGTTTAAATATAAAAATAAACTAATTAAGTAGAAGCAATTTAGATATTTAGTCTAAATTGAAGATAACTTTATCAAGATTGTATGGTATATTTTCTTCACTATGATAACTTAATTAATTTATAAGAATGATACATCTAAAACTTAAAATCTTTATTTTATTAAATAATTAAAGCTTTCCTTTAAATAATTATGATGTTTAGAAATATATAATTCTGTCAAAGCTTTTAATAGTTTAGAAAGTTATCAATATTATAAATATAATAATAATGTGAGAATTAAATAGATACAAGAATTTAAAAATAATTTCTGGACCAAACCTGAATATCTTGAAAAGAGTTCTTTTTAGTTACCTTTATCTTAATAATATTTAATTTTTTTAAATAAATTTAGATTTTAAAACGTAATATATAGAAATTCTATATTTTAGAATGTATCATTTTCAATTTTATAATTGTATCTTTCGACTTACTGTAAACTTAGAATTGCCCCTTACCTAAAAAACATTAAATAATTTCCTAAAAATCCATTTAATTGTGCCATTTTTACTTAGATATGAGCAGCTTTTATAACTAGAAATTTTATTGATTTATAGTAATTTATAATAATATCTGTTTATATAAACAACTAGATACTTTAATTCATTAAAATTATACCTAAAATTATCTTACCAAAACTCTAACTCGAATTGGTTGTCTTAAAGTTCAAAGGGCAATCTGGTACACTATGAAGTATTTAATTTATTACTCATCATAAATAAAAAAAATAGTGTTTAGTAACTTTCTAGAAAAGGTTTGCTCTTTTCATTATGCATTAGTATAAAATATTAAAGAGTTTCTTATAAAAATGATGATTACTTATACTTTCTTTAAGTTTATCTTTTTGGTTTTGATGGTAATTAAAAATATTAAAAATAAATAATATAAAAATAAAGTTTAAACTAAATAATGCTTTACTTATTAACTTTTAATTAAAGCTTTATTTTTGTTCTTCTCTTACTCTTAATTTATTAACATTCTTTTATATCTAAAATTGGATAAAATATATAACTGATATTTGTTCGATTATTTTATTTTTTATTTAATTCCTTTTTAGTTTTAAGTACTATATTCAGTTATCTTTTCTTCAATGTTATAAATAAGGTTTTCTAAGTAGGTATTTATTTAATTTACCATTTGCTTTGGTAAGCGATAATCTTTGGAATATTAAAAGATTTGGTCATAAAATGGAAGCGATTTAGAATAGTGATTTATAGTTTAGCTTGAATTGGTTAAGTTAATAACTATTCTGGTTTAATATAATCTGATCTTTATGTACTATTAGATAATAGGTTAGCAACTTGTTAGACTAGTTTTAAATAGTTGGTTTTACTAGATAAAGGAAATGTGCATTATATATAAAAATATGTTTATAAGTATTTTACTTTTTAATTTTAAGTATAAATATAATAATTTAGTTCTCATTTCATACTAGTCATCTTAATAATAAATCTAGAAGCATTATATAAAAGTTACATTATAAAGATATCTGTTCAAATATTTCTATTATATAATCTCAATTTATTTCTTTGTATTAATCCTAAAATTTAAGATACTAATGAAAGATTAAATTAATAGAAATTAAAAGAAATTATACATTATTAACTACATAGGAATAGAATTCCAGGTATATTGATACAATAATGGGGAGTTGCTTCTTTATAATACAGTAACAAAATGTTTCTAATAATTTATAATTAAAATTAATCTAGAACATCCTAACTATCATTTATACCTTTGTTTAATAATTTTAATTGTAGATTTATAGTAATTTTAGGAAAGTCTAATCAGATATTTAATGATTATAATACTTAAACTTAAGTTTCCTTAAAATAATTTATTCTAACTTAGTTATAAGTATATTATAGCTTAACAATTTATTAGTTTCTATCAGATTAATAAGCTTTAAAATACCTATTATATAGTTAATACCTTATTACCTCATATTTAATATACTAATAGCTATAATTTGCTTTTATAGCTAGTTAGTTTTATAAAATAGCTTTTTATATAAATAATATGGTTAAACTATTCATTTATATATCTAATCTATATATAACCAACTATTTCTCTTTTTCCTTACTAAACAGGCTATTTTATTTTTCATTTTAGGAACAAAAACTATGATAGTCATGTTTTATATATTCATTTTAGGGTTAAGGAAAGATAATGAATAAAGTAGGTATATTTAAATATAGATCATATTTACTAGAATGTATCGAAGAGAATTGCTTAAATATTTGATTATAGTAGAATATTAAAGCTTAATTAAAGATATGTAAAGAAGTCACTGTTAATAATATTCTAGGTAAGTTGAACATCTTCTTCCTCTAAATTGAGCTTTAGTTTTTTTCTATGCTTATAATCCAAGTTAATAGCAAACTGTATTACATTTATGATGAGCAAAAAAGTTTTGAATTCCTTACGGTCCAAGATCTGTTAAACCAAAATAACCTTCTCAAATTGAAATAATAGCAGGATCAGTCAGCAAATATCCTTTACCATTTTTTATACCTTATAAATCACAAATGATTCCTCTTCTTCCAGACTATATATAAGTAAAATGAGAGAATGCTTAAGGAATATTTCCTGCTTTTGGATTTTCTCATCCAGTATTTGAATTTAATTTTTCATATTTTCCATATAAAAAAGGTTCTGCTATAATTATATCTCCCTTTCGTAAATCGCTTTATAAAACTGTTTCAAGAGAACATCTCGAAACTTTAAGTTTAACTGGAGTTACAAAATTAATAGGAAATTACGAAGGATACACTTGATTCCATAACTTCGCATAGTATTGAGCGAAATTATAGCATGCAATACCTTTATCCACTTCATATTTATCTGCCAAACTTTGCTTCATAAAAGTCTTAACTACGCACATCTAACCTTTTCTAGGACCAGTTATTCATCTTCCTCTATGTGCAAGTCGCGATGCACCAGCAGCAAATGATTTTGTCTCTCATTAGACTGCAGATCCATTATATGAAGAAGTTGATATATTAGCTCCCATTTGTTTTTATTAATCCAAAGTATAAAAAGAAAGCTTAAAAGGGATGAAATTAAAAGATATGAGAAAAATAATTCTGATATATACAAAATAAGCTCTTACCATAAATTACTTAGCAAGTAATAATTTATTTTATAACCATACTTAGTTTGTTTAGCTATTCTTTATTAGTATAAATATAACTTTGATTAAAATGCTGTTAAATTCATTAAATTTACATTAGAAAAATTATTATTTTCAATTAATTTATATATAGCTATTTCTGTTTTTAAAAGCAGTAGTTTTCTAGTTGATTTATTCTATCATATCATAACTTAAAATTTAAAAGGGATTTAATATATTTCTGGATATTATATTCTATTATATTTGCTAGTTTTTGTAATTTTGAGATTATTTAGTTTCTATTAAATTAAAAAGCTAAATTGCAATAATTTAATTTAGCTTTTGATTATAAAAATCTACTTTTATCTTATTAAGCAACTAAAATAAATTTTTCTTATTAATTAATAATCCTTCTCTCTTCTCTAAAGTTTTTATTCAATTAATTAATTTAAATTTCAGATTGTAAAAGTATTTAAACACTTTTATTTGATAGATTCTATTTTATTTCTTTATTTATGTGTATAAATATTTACTTTAAGTGAATCATTAATCTCATCACTAATAATTTACTCTTGTTTTCTTTTATATTTGTGTCTTTTTTAATAGTTTATTGCAATACTTCAATTATCTTCACATTACATGCTAGTAAATATTAAGATTTATCGATTTACATACTTAAATAACTTATTTCAACTTTAATTATAAAAACCTTAATTTTACATTAATACAATTATTAAGCCAAAATTCCATTATTTTACAATTGTATTTCTAATAAGAGTACATATTTTAGAATATGCTAAAGTGTTTCAAGCTCCAATACGTAAAGATTAATTATTAATAAAGTAATACCAATCTTTAAATTAATTGGATACCTTTTTATTTAATGTATAAACTGATACTTTATATTCACTTTAATAAACTTAAACCATGGGAGTTATATTAAATCAGGCATGTAAGATTCTAAACAAATATAATAAGAGTTAGCTATAAATATCTAATAGGGCTTATATGCTTTTTTATATATATGGAAACATTATATATTTGATAATATATTTAGACATTTTTTTAAGAACATGTTAATAAATTTGACTATTATATAATTTAAATGTGTTAGTTTAATATATTATAAATAGCTTTTGAACCTATTAAGTACTTAAGATAAATATAGTTATAATTGATATAAATGAATATAGTTTGTAAATTTGAGTAGTTGATAGAGTTTTACTGTCTAGTAATTTCTCATATTAATCTTATATTAAAACATAGGAAAATAAGTAATTTAAATTTTAGTCTTTTATAATAGATGAATTTACTTTTGATTGATGTGAGATAGTAAGACTTGTTAAGAAATATGTTATATCTAAAATTTGTTATAGATTTACAGTATTTTGATTTGATGCTGTAATTTATTTGAAAGTTTAGTTAAATATTATATCTTATGCCATTTATCTAATTATAATTTGCTATTTAATATACTTTTAATTATAGAACTTATTATTATTTAAAAACATAGTCAAACTAAAATTTATTTGTCACTTATTCTAAATTAATTATACCTAACTTTTAGATGCTTAATTAACTTAGCAAATGCATAGAAGTTTATAATCAATTTTTAAAAGTAAAATTAAGCTTTATATCACTTTGAAAGTATATATTCAGTTTTATTATTTGAGGATAATTAAAATAAAACTTATATATTTTTAATGTTGATAGGAACTTAAGAAACTAACTATACTCTTAATACCCTTTTTTAAACTAAATTAACATAAAATTCTTTAACTATATCTCTAGAAAGAACTAACTAATATAAATCAGAAAATTTACTATTATTACCAAAGACATAAAAAAACTGCTAAAAGGTTAATAATTATCTTAGTATTTACTAGAAATTTATTCTATCTCCAATAAAACTTATATTTATTAAATATTCCTTTTATTTTATTCTTTTTTAAAAATTAATATAGATAATTAAGTTTTAATTGCCAGAAATATATAATTAATAACTCATAGTTAAAGTTAATTAGTTATATGTATAAATTTAGATATATAATGAGTATAGTTTTAAAAGATGATTATTATAAATTACTATCTATCATATTACTAAAGGCTTTAGATAAATAAATTCTCATAAGGTATATAAAGGTACATATATATCAAATTTAGAATCTACTATTATACTTACTATTAAAATATAGTTAAAATTAAATTTAGTTTTAATATTTATATTCTAAGGCTTATAAGTGTAGATAGCATAAACTATTATTCACTCTTTTAAATCATCTAATTAAATAAGGTATAAATGATGTTCCTTTCTCTTTCAAACTTAAAGCTTTATTTATAAATCATTTTTCTAATTAAATTAGGATTTAATAAGAATGAAAAAGTTTATTTCACTATAATATATAAATAAAATATAATGTTTTCAAAAGTCATCTTGATATTCCTATTTTTCTAAATAAACTCTACACTCATCCATATATTATAGAATCTTATTAAAGCTAGATCTTTAATTCTGGTAATATATCATATAAATCTTGAAGTCTTGCAAGGCCTCCTACCAACATTTCAAATGCATATAACATGTTCCTCTTCTTTTTAGTAGTTTGTAATACCAGTCATCTCTTTTTTTAGTATTGCGAATTTAGTTTATTTGTGAAATAGCATTTGAATATAATATTGCAGCTTCTTGATATTATTGAATAAAAACTTTAGAGAAGAGAGAAGGATTATTAATTAATAAGAAAAATTTATTTTAGTTGCTTAATAAGATAAAAGTAGATTTTTATAATCAAAAGCTAAATTAAATTATTGCAATTTAGCTTTTTAATTTAATAGAAACTAAATAATCTCAAAATTACAAAAACTAGCAAATATAATAGAATATAATATCCAGAAATATATTAAATCCCTTTTAAATTTTAAGTTATGATATGATAGAATAAATCAACTAGAAAACTAC